>APFE030078098.1:40731-81575 GCA_000404065.3 Pinus taeda | reverse complement strand
GCTGTAGTTGGAGATCTATTTATGAGGTAGCAAGCAGTCCTGACTGCTTCAGCCCAACAATTCTTCTCCAAATTGGAATTGGACAACATGCTTCGCACCTTTTCCATAATGGTGTGATTCATCCTTTCTGCGACACCATTCTGTTGAGGAGTACCAGGCACAGTCTTCTCGTGCTCTTTATGCCAAACTTGTTACAATATTCCTTAAATGCATTTGAACAATATTCTCCACCATTATATGTTCTTAAACACTTCAGCAATTTTTTAGTCTCTCTTTCAACAACAACATGGAATTTTTGAAATATTCCAAACACTTCACTTTTATTTTTCATAGGATATGCCTAAACCTTCCTGGATGCATCATCTATAAATGTTACAAAATATGATGCTCCTCCTAATGATTTGATGTTAACAGGCCCAAACACATCTAAGTGTACCAATTCTAACACATTTTTCTTTCTATCATGGCCACCTCTAAGGAATGAAACCCTTCTTTGTCTACCATATATACAATGCTCACAAAGATCAAGATTGTAGGATTTCAAACCTGGCAATAAATTTTTATCAACAAGGATTTTTAAGCCCTTCTCGCTCATGTGACCCAAACGCTTATGCCACAGATCTGCTGAATTTCCTTCTTTTGTGATAGAAGCCAAATTTGATTTTCCTATCAGTGTATTCAATGTGTATAATGTTCCTGTCTTGGGTCCTTTAGCCACGACCAATGCACCTTTGCTAATTTTCCAACCTCCTTTTCCAAAGCTTGTCGAATAGCCTTCATCATCCAGTCATCCCATAGAGATTAAACTCATGCACATTTCTGGTACATGCCTGACCTGTTTCAACAATATATCTTGTCCATATTTCATCTTGATCTGGACATGTCCCACTCCAACAATACTGCAAAAATAATTATTCCCCAAATGCACTCTATCGTAATCACCAGGATTATATGAAACAAAACTATCTTTGCATGGGGTTACATGGTGAGATGCCCCAGAGTCAAGGATCAAATCAAAGCTACTACTAGATGTATATACACATGCATCCTCTACTGAAACAGTAAATAACACATCACCATATGTGGCTACAGCAGTTGTCTCACCTTCATTTGTGCTGGATGACTTGTGATTTGTACTGGACAGTCTCTGATCCTTTTGTCCTTTCTTCTAGAATCGACATTCTTTCTTCATGTGCCTGGGTTTGCCACAATGAAAACAGATGATTCTGCCTCTCCTTGATTTTGATCAGCCTCTCGATCTTGATTTCCCTTTCCGGCCTCGATCCATTCTCCTACCACGATCAGCTAGAGCTAGAGCCTCGCCTCCCTGGTTTTCCGCAATTGACTTGCGTCACAGCTCCTCATTCATTAAACTGCTGCTGACATCATCAAACTTCAGAGTCCCTGTAGTTGTTGAAGTGCTCATAGCTACAATTAAATTTTCCCAGTTGTTTGGCATAGAACACATTAGCAAAATAGCTCTAATTTCATCATCTAAAATGATTTTAACAGAGGCAAGCTGATTAGTAATAATATTAAATGCATTCAAGTGCTCAGAAACTGAAGCACCCTCCTTCATTTTGAGATTATAAAGCTTCTTCACCAAGAACACTTTGTTTGATGTTGTGTTCTTATCATATAGATCATGGAGCTTCTTCCATAATCCTTCTGCGTTTTTTCTCTGGACACATTGAAATAAACATTCTTTGCTAAATATTGGCAGATTGTTGCAATTGCCTTTCTATCTAGCTTATTCCACTCTTCATTTGTCATCGATCAGGGTTTTTTTGTTGTGCCCTCAATCAACAAATACCGATCCTTTAAAATCAGTGTATCCTCCATTTGTGATTTCCATAGGGCAAAATTAGCCCCGCTCAATTTCTCCATATCTGTAACTGTTGTCTCCATTTTCAACCAAATTCACGCCTCAAAACACAAAGAACTCCACTTAAAAATAGAACTTTAATTATTACTCTTTAAAATTTAGTAATAATGACCTTCCTCCTTTTAAAATACTCTTTTCAAAATTCCTACTCCTTTTTAAAATATACTTTTCAAAATTCCAACATATAATTATATATGTTTCATAATAAATATAAAAACATATATAATGTTTTAACCTTTTCACATTTCAAACATACATATGTTGGTTTGAGAAAAAACTTCACGTATACGTGCAAACTTGATGCGAAAAAAAACTTACGAACACCATGTTTCAACTCCAAAATCCACGGATCTCCATGTTTCAAACTCCAGCAACATGTTTTGACATAGATTCACGACCTTGTTTTTCTTGCAGCAATTGTCTTTTAGTTGTCCTCAACTATTTCGTAAATAGATCCTTCAACAGCTCCAGAGGTAACAACCAACATTTTAACGAACATTGCCAGAGTAAGATGATGGCACTAAGTGGCTTGCACAATGGATATTCGACCCTAACTCTGATACCAGTTGTTAGATCAGAGCACACATAACACACAGTCGATTCATACTCAGAAACTTAGACAGCAATAGCAGAGAATAATTCACAGAGATAGACAAATGGCGAAACAACAAGATTACTCAGTCAGAAACAACGAAATAGATAAAACAATCACTGGATAATAGAAATCACTTAGCATTACATAATAAGCTTGGGCCTTGGCTTGCATTCGTTGGCCAGAGAAATTACAAATTTATAGAAGCAGAGGAAGGATCTAGAATCCTGTATGGAGATCTGGAATGGTCTAGTAACTAATGGCAGTGTAGAAAGATCTAAAATCCTAGAGATCTAGAAAGATCTGATCTAGAAGGATCTAGAATCCTGCGTGAATTTGACTTCACACTTAACACTTAATGGATATAGCATCACAGAATTACCATCTAACATCCATAAGTTGAGACGCCTAACCTCTCTGAGCATGTATGAGTATGGTTATTTGCAACGTTTGCCTAGTAGCATCTCATTACTGACCTCTTTGCAGTGGTTAGATATGAGATGCCGTAACGTGTGGGCAACACGTTATAAAAAGTGATGGAAAAAAATGGCTCCAATGGCCCGTTTGAGTACTTTAAGACATCTAAAAGTGTTACGCTCACACAACAACGGACATACAATTCATGAAGGGATACTGGGGAGCATGGTTCAATTGGAGACACTCGACTTGCAGCTTGCATGGATGGCAGATTTGACTTCTGACATATTTAACATCTCAAACTTGAGGAGGCTCCGATTAGGGTGCTTCCACGTGGTTAACATGGAAAGTAAGTTCTGTAACTTTCAAAATTTGATTCCTCTTCAACTGTGGAATTGTTATACGTTGGAAGACCTTTCCGACTTGCATAAGCTGAGGAGTTTAAAGCAACCACTTATTTTTAAGTGTATCGAGTTAAGAAATTTCCCAGAGAATTCTGTGAGCGAGGGGCATTTCCTTCGTTGGAGATATTTTCATTATCTTATTTAGATGGATCAGAAGAGTTGTCATTACTGGAAGATGGAGCAATGCCTATGCTTAAAACATTTACTATAATGAACTGTGAGGCACTACAAATAAAGTTATTTGAGGCTTTGAACCTCAGAACACTTGAAAAAATAAGAGTATTTGGTTTTTCAATAGTATCACAGAATCTACAAAGGCTCAAGCTTGTAAACACAAAAATAGAATTGATAGCAATATCTACTAGAGATACATTAGAAATTATAAATAAGCATAGAAAAGTGAGAAACTTAGTAGAAGATAGGAGCTATGATGAGTCTTGGTGTAATAAGCTTTGGCTTTTCCTACTTTGTATAGATCTCCATGATTAATGTTTCTATAATCAGCATTTGTAATTTGTACTCATGATGACTATATGTATATACAAAAAAGATCAACAGATTATCTTTCATAATGTAAAGCAACATTTTTACAATGTTTAGTGGTAAAATTTAATGTATATTGTATAGGTTTGAACATAAATAAAATGTTCTAAGAAATAATTTAAAACAACAATATTATCTCAATCATTTTGTAATTACATTTAAAATTTAATGTACCTTTTATAGGTTTGAACATAAATAGAATGTGATAAGAAATAATTTAAAACAAGAAAATCATTTCAATCATCTTTGTAATTGCATAGTAACATTAGACCATAAAAACTCATCATCTATATAACTTCTTTGATTTTTGAACACAATTATTCCACATTATTTGTTGATATAGTGCAAATAACATAAGGCTTGCTTATCTAGAAAATAGTAACACATACATCAAGCACAAGTGAAATTATATGCTTGAAAGTGCATGTGCAATATATTGGTTGAGTTAAATGCCATACAATTTACATTTTAAACAGTGACATTTATATTTTTCTTTAGCCCACCATTCATACTTGAAAAAGAAATTTAGCCCACAATTCATATTTGAAAAAGAAAATGACAACATAGATGACAAATTTGAAAAAAATAAACAAAATCTTTGTAAGTAACAAATTTGAAAAAAATAAACAAAATCCTTGTAAGTGACATACTTATTGTAATTTAAAAAATTATACAATCACATAATGCACTATTATGCAAGTGAAAAATGATATCAATAATTGTTATCAACTTAAAGTAAGTTATACCTTGCATGGACATATAAAAAACATCATACACAATACTCTAACGTGTACCATGTATATATATTCCAATACATAACCCAGGCTTAACAATACCTTAACAATTATTAACACATAAATCCCAACAAAGCTTAGAATTGCATTTTATTTTATCTCTATATGTTCATACCAATAAATAACATCTCAAAGCTCAATAATTTAATAGCAGAAATGTAATTATATGAAAAATTTAATCCATCAATAATAAACAAAATTTGTTGAATATGAAGCTTGAATTCACAAGGAAAATTTAAGTAACAACGAAAAGGAAAAAATGAACTTGGAATAATAAACCAAATTTGTTGAAGATAAGGCTTGAATTCACAAGGAAAATTTAAGCAACAACAAAAGAAAATGGAAAAAATGAACTTGGAATTAAGAAAAAGATATTAACAACAATAACATTAATAAAAGCAACTATAGTAGTAATAACACGAGAAAGGGGAATCCAATAAAACTAGTAACACCATAGAAAAGGGGAATCTAATGTAATTAGTTTAATATATATAAAATTGAGTTTACAAATTTTATTTATGAATATAAGTCTTTATATAAATGAATTTTTTTGTGATAATTAGGTTGTTAAGCATGTCTATTTTAAAATTGGGTTTCTAAAATTTTAATTTAAATATCAATAATTATTAGGTGGATGGTAGCTATTTGACCTCTATGAAATATTCTAGAATATACATAGTAGGATACACAAATTAAAGATTGATATTTATCTCCAAATAATTATGCTAAATTTTTCTCTTTTAATTAAATTGATTAATTGAAAAAATAATGTCATATGAATAAAGAACAAGTGCCATATGAAGTGAGTTATGGTCATTTTTGGGTATGTGGTATTGATAAGCCATGGTATTGGTCCATGGTATTTTAACAAAGCCTAATTATATATTAAGAATCTCCATTATAAAGTGAGAGTAAATATCCATCTTTAACAATATGGTTCCATGTTTTTTAAATATAAGTATTATAACTACATATTTAATTTCTTTTTTAAATTATTAATAATAGTAATAATTTAAATGAAGTATAAATTTAGCTTTTTTTTTATGTTTTTATTATTATTATAATTTTAACAAAATATATATTATATATTATATATATATATATAATATATATATATATATATCAATTCTATTGTTAATTGTATATGATTGTACCTAATTTTGAATTTTAAATATTAATAATTATATACCATTTTAAACACTAATCATTAAAATTAAAGTTTTAATTATTTTAATATGCATTTTTTCAATCAATTAATCAACAATAAAGTTCCATATACATTCATTTAATTAATTAATCAACCAGAAAATAATATAATGTACAAGAAAATATTAAGGCAAATGCACAAAGTTGGACATTAAAATTGTTGCAACATGTTCCTTGTGAAATTCATAAATGTACACAAATATTCATGAATGTACACAATATGAGTGCAAATGCACAAAGTTGGATATTAAAATTGTTGGAACATGTTCCTTGTGAAATTCATGAATATTTCACAAGTTTTAAGAAGGTGAAGCATTCCTTTTTGAATGACTCTTGCCCTTAGCGAACCTGCATGCTCTCACCATGCCCACCTCCATATTGAATTCCATGTAGATTTTATTCTAAATGATAAAAATGCACATGTTACAAACGCACCTGTGTTTTTAAACGTATGTAAATGTTATTAACACATACGCTTTCCTATGTTAGAAAAAACAATTTAAAAAATATATCAAAACCTTTTCGTATTCATTTTCTCCTACACCCAATATCTTTTCAACTTCTTTTTTTTTTTTTTCAAACCATTCCATGTTGATTCAACCATAATTAGTTCTTAAATTTTTATATATTTTAATTTATATAAATTTAAATGGTTTGTAAACTTTGTTTATATGCCTTGTTTATTTTGTTATAAAGTACGAAAACCTTTACCTAAACCCAACGCCTAACCATCTCCATGAGACCCGTACATGGAAATTAGTCCAAACTTAATGATGCAAGAGCATAATATCTCCAAAATTAACTTTGTTACTTTGGCTTCAGGGAGTCATGGATTTTCCCAAACGGGAGTGGATTCCTTCAAGTAATATATCTATAAAATTAGAAATAGTGAATTTCTTATGTAAATAGTATCCTAGTTTTGTAACGAATCTAGGTTGTTATGAGAATTTTGATGAGCTAGCACTCTTGTGCACGTGGAAAATTGTAGAAATGGACCAATTAACATGCACTTGAGATGAGGATTGGAGTAATTAAATTAGTGAGTTGTGAGGAACATGTTCCATTTTGTTTGTGGTAATGCTTGATATTTTAATTAGAAGTTGCCAAGGCAAGCTATCTAGTTATCTAGTGGAGGCCTGATAGGAGAGGCAATATGAGGCAAAGAGAGTGAGAGAGTAGTAGGAATAGAGAGGCCAGGGTACAATATGCCCATATTGTGTAATTAGTCCATGAAATTATTTGTGTTAGAAATTGATTATTAAAAGCATATTTATATGCTTTTATGTTTATCTTTGTCTAGGTATTTACAAGGAGGTGATTATAAGAAGAATTTTGGCGTAAATTATACGTAGAAAACTGTTGTCGACGCGTTTCGAACCAATTAGTGTGGTTCATCATCAGGACAAGTTGAATGAACAGATATCGCTTTGCATATTAAATAGATAGCAGAACATTCTAGACCAGGTAACGGCTATAATGACAATAGCTAGATTTGATCGGGAAACAGCTAGTTGACTTAGATAAGGGTTTTTTTAATTAAAAATATGAAATAGATCATTTTAATAATTATAAATATAATTAAAGATAAGTAAATTTGGTAAAGTCATAAATAAATTGAATGCTAAAAAATTGTTAAGTTATCAAGTTATTATAGAATATTAGTTAGTTATAAAAGTAATCTATAAATAGTTGAATATATTTAATCAAAATATAAGTTAAATGGACATATTTTTTATACATACTAGATTGATCAATAATAATCTAAAATTGTTAGTTATAATAGTATAATATATAAATATTTACTAGTTATAAAAAAAAATAGATAATCTATAAAAATTAAAGTAAAAAAAATATATGTTCACCAAATTATAATTAAAGGGTAATTACATAAATTAATTATAAATAAATCAATTTTAAATAAATAGTTAAAAGTTTTTTAAATATTAGAGAATCAAGGGTTAGAAAATTATTATAATTATAAAGGTGACACAACAAATTAATAAATAGTTAATTAATGTGGATAATTCTAGTAATTAAATTTTCCTTCCTAATAAATTAATTAAAAATATTAAAATTTAATGCAGTAGTCTATAACGCGACTTTTTGAAAGCCTTTTCGGCGGATTTTTCCGGTCAAAATCCGGCAGCAATTCATTGGAATCCCAAGTTTGATAGCTAGTTTCTGCACAATCAATGGCTCCCAGGGGTTTTTCAGGGCGCTGAATCCAAATATGCAGTTAAAAAACCATTTTAACTGCTAAAAATCAAGATTTAACCTCATTTCTTCCGCCGGATTCCGTCACCGGAATCTCCAAAAAGTCGCATTATAGACAACTCATAAATTTTAATATAATTCAATTTATTATATTCATTTATTATTCTTTGGTTATTAATATATTTAATTCCTTTTAATTCCTGGTCTAGAATGTTCTGCTGTCTATTTAATATGCAAAGCGAGATCTGTTCATTCAAGTTGTCCTGACGATGACCACACTAGTTGGTTCGAAACGCGTAGACAACGGTTTTCTACATGTGATTTATGCCGAAATTCTTCTTATAATTGTTATGGATCACAGAAGCCTCAATTCAACAAAGGAGGTGATTGTTAGAAATTTGTTGTCATTAATGACAAAGATGATGAAGATGTAGGTAAAAGCTGAGATGAGTGCAAATTATGCTCATGGTAGAGTTGGTGAAGGTGCGGGATATTTGAAGCTATTTTTAGTTAAGAATATCACTTCAAGAGCAGTTGGAACCCACTTAGATGGATAGAGATTTGAAAGAGTTTTCCAATGGTATATGGAAGTTCCAAAATAGCCTCCTAGATCAAACATTATTCCCAGTCGAATTAAAGTACCCCAAAAAGTCCAACTTATAGAGTTAAAGTAGTTGGAGGACCCTTTGGAGCAAGCGAGTTTAGCGGCATTGCCAAATGTAGTGGAGCATTTTGGTAGAGAAAATATCCAAAATGCCTAGTAGACATGCATCAGACCATAACATCAAAACCATTTTTTTATTAGTTGTAGTGGATCCCAATCATATCAATGGTCTTACCCCAAAAGGATCAAAGGTGTGCATAGTAGGGAGTGCTCAGGATGATGCAAGCCCTAGATGACGTAAGACCAAGTGAAAAAGGCATAGAGGAGTAGGAATTAAGAATTTTTGTTGATTGGAGGATTTTCTTAAGTTGTGGAACCCCCATAACACTTCAACCTTATGGAGTTAGCCCTAAAGAAACTAAGGTGCACAAAGGAGGAACGCTCGGGATGACATAAGCTAGGGATGATGATAGCCCGGGATGACTACCATAGATATGCGAAGGCATGCCCAAAGTTTGAAATATTTGGGATGATAAAGTTTCAAGCTAGCATGGTAGAGAATAACAAAGAAGGACCAATAGGCAAAGAGTCAGGCAAGGGTAGCAGTCGACGATGTAAAAACTTGAATCTAGTGGCTTTATAGTTAAAACTTCAACAAAGGAAATGGTTGCCAAACTAAGGCTCAAAACCCCTTTCTCTCTCCTCTCTAGGATGACACAATGCCTCATTTGATTGATTGATGATTACATGAGCATGAAACACATGGGGGCATCTGGAAGGAAAATTCGACCTTTTTGGGTGGCTTAGTGGGCCAAATATTAGCAACACATATCACCACTTAGATGGCATCATGTGGCATTGGTGATGTCAACATGATCATAGCCAAGAAGGGCTTTCCCAAAATATTTATAAGGTGCATAGGTAAAGTGTTCCAGGCTGATTAGGCGATAGGAAAATGTGGCATTAACAACATTGGCCTGTCATGCTTGTTTATTGGTGCGTAGGTACAATAGGCAGACCTACGTTAATAGCTCATCCTGAACCAATAACCTCATAATATTTAAATAGAGTGCAAATGAGGCACCTTCGAGATGACACAACGTCACAATGAGTTGAAAACTCACAACAGAGACATGCGCCAATGAAGCAAGGTGTAGAGAAACCCCATGCAACATGTCATCCTGGAAGGAAAATACGAGAGGGAAACAAAGGTGCAAAAAATAAAATGGTTGGGATAACGGGCCTGGGAGATAAAGACATTGTCGATGATTGACAGTTTTGTCGATTGACGGAAGAAACACCGAGACACAGTTTTGTGTATTATGATCATGAGGCTTCAGGCTAATCTCAAGGAAAATTGTCATGTGCATGTTAAAAGGGCTTAGCGCCTTAACCATGAATGTGTCAAAATCTGTTAAAAGACCAAGGGAATGAAAATCTGCAATGTGAAATAATCCCTTGGGATTATAGTATAAAAAGGTACAATTGGAAGTGATTTATAAATAAAAAGAAATGAACTCGCAAAGGTAAATATCATAATGCTTGTATTTAAATCTTTCAAGATTTAGGATGAACGAGTTAGCATTTTGGCCTTTGGCATTATGCCAAATATATAAAAGTGCAGCACTAAACTATAATTTGGGTGTTATCATTATGATACTTGTGTTGTATATCTTTTCATGCTTATGTGAACTAATTTATAGAAAGTTTAGTAGTGTTCTAATATCATTGCAAGTAAAAGAAATTGTTAAAATTCCTACAATGTTAATGCACACACCCTCTCAATATTGTTCTGGTTTCTAAAAATTGGTATCAGAACATACCGGGTTGCTTCAAATCAGTTTAATAGCTGGAAGAAAGATCAAGGATCACGGAAAACTAGGAAGGAGGATTCACCAATAGGGAACCTATGTTTAATGGAACAAACTATGTGTTTTAGAAAGTAAGGATGAAGACCTACGTTAAATCACTTGGAGCTGATATGTGTAATCTTGTGGAAGAAGAATATCAAAAGCCTCGAACAATGATTACTGGAGATCAAAAGATGGAGTTCACATGCAATGATATATCCATGAATACCCTGCTTATTGGCCTACCTGAATCAAAACTAGTCAAATTCATGGACTACTCTATAACAAAAGCTATTTGGGACAAGATGAGAAGCTACTATGAAGGTGATAGAAATGTACAAGATAAAATTCAAAGTTTTAGAATGAAATTTGAGTCTCTAGAGATGCATGATGATGAAGATATTGCAAAGGACTTCTTGAGAGTTGATGAAGTTGTTAACACTATAAGAGGCCTTGATGAGAAACTAGAAGAACCTATAGTAGTTCAAAAGGTGTTGAGATCTCTCCTTGAGAGATTTAATCCCAAAATTTTAGCCATTGAGGAGATGTCCAAGTTGAAGAATCTCACTGTGGACCAGCTACTTGGTACATTCACTGCCCATGAGATGAGAATATCAAATGGAAAACATGCAACAAAGGAGTCAGCCTTCAAAGTAGATACGAAGCTCAAATAAGAGCATGTTGATTCTTGTTGTGATTTAGATGAAGAAGAAGCCAAGTTCATAAGGAAGCTCAAGAGAGGATCAGGAAAGTAGAAAGGGAAGTTACCTTTTAAGTGCTTTAATTGTGGCAACGTTGGTCATTATGCTTCCAAGTGTCCTGAAAAGAAGAAGAAGGAATATGATCCAAGAGACAAGTTCAGGAAATTGCAAAGGGCTATGAAGAAGGCCAAAAGAAAGATATTATAGACCCAAGAAGCTAGCTCATATGAAATTGAAGGCAATCAATCCTATTATGAGGACATATATTATGAAAGCACAAAATAATTCATGCTTATGGATATACACAATCTAGAAGTTGAAGCCATTAATTTTGATGGCAAAGAGGTCGAGGTGGATTTAGAAGGAGAGTTTGTCAACGCTCTTGAAAAAATTGAAAATTTGAGAAAGAAAAATAAATCTAAGAAAGGGTTGCTAATCAAAGAAAAAGTTGAAGTTATTGAACCATTACTCCTGCAAATCGAAGAATGTAAGAGAACTCAAGAAACCTTAAATTAGCAACCCAGTGAAAAGAGTCAAGCATGTCAGATGTTGGAAGATGATTTTATTTGCTAATAAAATATTTGGAAAAGGAAAAAACCCAACTAAGCTTTAATGAGAAGTTTGGAAATGGGACTAATAATTTGAATGAGCTTTTGCAAGCACATAGAGTCTCCACAAATCAAACTGGTCTTGAATTTGAGGTTGAATCTAGATAAATAGTAGAATTAAAGGGAAAGAAACCAATTTCCTTTGTGCAAGCAACCATAAATGGTGACAAAGTAACAACCAATAATGAGTCAATGCAGCTACAAAAATAAAAAGGGAGTGCACAACAAAAACAATGAAATATGAAGAGAAATGTTGCTCAACACAAGAGTAGAGAGGGAGAGGAAAATCAAAATGCATAAAGAGCAGCCGATCAAAGCATTATAAATCAATTTTCTCCTAGGTATGATAGCATATTTCCTGCATATTTCATTACCTGCACTAATTATGGACACAAGGCAAAAAATTGTAGGGTAAAACTATCATATAGACAACTCAGGTTGAGAAGAAGAAATTATTAGAAAACCAGACATAGAAACAATAAACCCCAGTATAACAACTCCTTTTCTCCTTTGATTAATTTAATTCAATTCTATAACTGTCAAAATTTTGGGCATAGAGTAGTTGAGTGCAAATTCAAGAATAAAAGGTCTAATCTAGTTATCGAGCAAACCATCCAAGATCCCAAAGTCTAGAATGAAAGTGAGAATTCAGAGGAGTGCAACATTATCTTATATGCTTGAAATGAAGAAAATGATTGGTATGTGGATAGTGGTTGTTCCAGATACATGTTAGGAGACAGAAGTTGTTGGAAATACTGAGAGGGGGGTGAAACAATATTCCTTACCGGCTAGCACTTTTAAATATTTTCAGAGCATTAGTTAATCTTCAATTATTATTAATGTTTATGCAGTAATAACAATAAATAAAAGAACATAGAAGGCACAAGAATTTTAGGTGGAAAACCCCCTCCACGTAAAAAAACCACTAGACTCTTTTCTAATAAATTCTTTAATCTTGATCCCCAACTAAAATGAAAGCAACAACTTCTTATAATTCTAGAAAATCATTCTTCTCCCTCTCCCACAGGAAGGGTGCCCCAATGCCTTGGTTTCTTCAGTAATCAACTGAACGGATGCCCCAACACCCTAGTGAGCCACAACTCACCCTATCACCACCCTACCACCCTAAAGTGTTCACAAGCCCCAACTGGTAAGCGACTTCATACACCTGCTTAGCACCTCCTTGCCACCCTATAATGACTAAAATAGGACAAGACTGTGGATTCCCAAACCAGGGACAACAATCCACGATACAATAAGACGTACAATGAATTTCGTGTACTTGACGACATACCCAATCACTCTATGACCTGCAACCCAACCATGACATCATCCCAACAATGACTCCTATACCTCCCAACACTACCTCTTCAACTCTAGGCATAATGACTCCTTCACAAATGACTCTTTTACAAATGACCCTTTTACAATTTTACAATGATGACTCTTTTACAACTTTACAATGATGAATCTTGGCCTTGATAATTCTTCACAATATGTAGATGGTTGTCATGTCTTCAAAGGATGTCTCGTTGACTCTTGGCCTTGATACTTCTTCACAATATGTAGATGGATGGCATTTCTTCAAAGGATATCATGTTGACTCTTGGCCTTGATACTTCTTCACAATGTGTAGATGGTTGCCATGTCCTCAAAGGATGTCCTACTGCAATGCTTCATTTGATTTGATACTTCAGATCTTGAATGCTTACTTGATGTTGTGTTTGAATCTTCTTCTACCTACAGGAAAAATTTGCCCAGCGAAACCAAATCCTAAAATGAAACAGAATACCCTTCAACTTACCTCTGCGTGAAAAACACATGTAAGTGCATAATAATAAATAAATACAAATTATAATTATAATGCATACCTAAAGTGTGCTTTTCAATTTTGTTGTTGTCTTGTTGTAGCAGTAGAAAAATACTCCCACTCTTGATATAAGCCTAGACTATATTGCAAGATTATATCCAAAACTGACCTAAAGATATATACAATAAAAATTGATGATAGACCCTAGACTTGTGATGGACCAAGTTCTAAGTACAACAATAGAGACCATTCTATCAACTATGACCAGACAAGTAACATGAACTTACAACATCATATATATTTAGCATATGTAGTGTAGCAACAAGAATATGTAGCATCAAATGTGTAGTATCAATAATATGACATCTGAAATGTGGTATCAAAACTAACTGTGATATTTAGAGACATAGAGATATAACCGAGACCCTTTATATACTTACATTGTCCTGCAAAACATATGTCAGAGATGATACTAAAAATTCAAATGTGAATAGTAATCATACATACCTTGTTGTAGGAGACTTACCCTTGATTGTTGATGTGTGGTCCTTACTGTAGTGATCCTTGAATGCATGATTTTTCTTTCCTTCTAGGAACTCAATATTGAATCTATTGTATCTATGTAATTTCGAATCTTCGAGGTCTGAAATTGTGTCCTGCAGTAACCCTCTGAGGCCTCTTTCCAACCCCATAGGTGTGATCAATATTGGATTCCTCAAGAAATAGGTATTCTGATTCTTCCACGATGATCTGATTATAGACTAGTTTCGTAAAGTCAACTTGTATGAAGTGCCACGTGTCACTGTTGCGACCTTCTGCCCTGAAAACGATAACCAACAAACTAAAGTCAGTTCTCTTTCTATCAATATTTACAAAATTTAAATCCAATTATTAGAGAGAAATTTATGATGATTTTCCCAACGTCACCTGTTTGACATGGAATTCGGGAGCCTGGAAAAACCCTAACATCCTTAGATCATATCTATGCAAATATAGAGAACCAAGATCTGAAAATTGGTGATGCGGTTCATAAGGATTTCAGATCAAATGGGTTTTAATTTCATCTTCTAAAGCTTCACAAAACAAACTTTATAGCAAAAATTCCACGATGGCTTGTTTGAAGCCACAAAATCCCTACTAGAGGAGGATATCAAGGTCATTATTTATTGAATTTCTTGATTTGAGAGGGTCCTCAACAAGTGAAAGTTGGAGGGATTTTAGGAGAAAAAAAAACATTATTAATTAGTGACTATTCAGTGACCATAACCAATTATGAGTGCCATACCACAACCCCATAGGGTCTTAGCCCACTAACTGGGGTTACTAACTTCAAACACGAATATCTCTCAAACCGTGAAGAATTATGTGGCGTGCATTATATCAATGGAAACATTTCGATGATTAGAATTCATATAGAATATCATTGACCTAGAATAGAGTAAGTTGTCAAGTCAAACTTCCCATGCAAGATCAGGGTAGCCCCTTGTGCTGCTTGAGTTGACATCAATGACAACCACTAATCAACAATCTCCCCCTTTTCCATTGATGGAAACACAAGTACTCCCCCTGTGATCATGAAGAAGGTAGTAGGAAGAGGTGTCATGATCATAGGCAGAGTACTTATGTTGCCATCAATTCCAAAGGGGGAGATTGTTGCTCACTAATTGTCATTGATGTCACCACACTTCGGGTAGACGTTGTAATTTTAATTTGTATTTATTCATTATTATGCACTTACATGTGTTTTTTAGGTAGAGGTAATTTGAAGGGCATTTTTTTATTTATTTTGGGATTGGCTTCGCCGAGAAAATTTTGCATGCAGGTAGAAGAAGATTAAAGTACAACACCAAGCAATAATTCAAGATCAGAAGTATCAAATCAAAGGAAGCATTGCAGTGGGACATCCTTGAAGACATGACATCCATCCAAATATCGTGAAGTATTGTTAAGGCCAAGAGTCATCATTATAAAGTTGTAAAAGAGTCATCACTGTAAAGTTGTAAAAGAGTCATTTGTAAAAGAGTCATCATTGTAAAGATTGTAAAAGGGTCATTTGTGAAAGAGTCATTTTGCCTAGAGCCGAAGAGGTAGTGTTGGGAGGTATAGGAGTCACTATTGGGATGATGTCATGGTTGGGTTGCAGGTCATAGAGTGATTGGGTATTTGGTCAAGTACATGAAAATCATTGTACATCTTATTGTATAGTGGATTGTTGTCCCTGGTTTGGGAATCAACAGTCTTGTCTTATTTCAATCATTATAGGGTGGTAGGGAGGTGCTAGGCAAGTGTATGGAGTCGCCTACAGGTTGGGTCTGGTGAACAATTTAGGGTAGTAGGGTGGTGCTAGGGCAAGTTGTGGCTTGCTAGGGTGTTGGGGCATCCATTCAGTTGATTACTGAAGAAACTAGGGTGTCCATTGGGAGATGGAGAAGAATGTTTTTCTAGAATTCTAGGAAGTTGTTGCTTCCATTTCAGTTGGGGCTAAAGATTAAATAATTTATTAGAAAAGTGTTATGTGGTTTTTTACTAGGAGGAGGTTTTCCACCAAAAATTCTTGTGCCTACTATGTTCTTTTATTTATTGTTATTAATGCATAAACATTAATGACAATTGAAGATTAACTAATGCTCTAAAAAAATTTAAAAGTGCTAATTGCTAAGGAATATTGATTCAACCCCCCTCTCAGTATTTCCAACAATTAGTATCAGGTTGCTTCAATAACAGTCTAACAACTAGAAGGAGATCATGGAGTATACTAAGAATAGGGTTCCATTTTTCAATGGAAATAACTATGCACTTTGGAGTGGAAGAACGCAGGTTCATTCGCTAGCGCAAGGATACGAAGTATTGGAAATCATTGACAAAACTTCACACCGACCCAGGATGAACAAGGTAAGAAAAATATGGTATATGATGCAAAGGCTAAAGATATTATTATCAATGGGCTTATCGAATTTGTTTATCTTAAGGTATTGAGTTTCAAAACTACAAAAGAGGTATGGGGCAAGCTTCAAAATATATATGCAAGTGACTTAAAGTTGAAAGAAGCAAAATTTGAGCAACTCAAAATGAGGGAGGATGAAGATATTGTTGCACACTTTCAACTTGTTGATGAAACAAAAAATACATTGGAAGGTTTGGGAGAACTTGTTGAAATGAAAATTGTTGTTTGAAAGATCCTAAGAACCTAGCCAACAAGATTTAACCCTAAGGTATCTGTCTTGGAAGATAGATTGAATATGGCCAATCTTATCATAGATGAATTGCATAGAATTCTTACGGCATATGAAATGAGGATTGAAGAAGAGGATGACACATCTCACTTAGAAACAACATTTGTTGCATCCAAGAAGAATGGTAAGGGTAAGAAGACTCAGAAAGACAAAAATTGCAGTTGTAAGGATGAAGAAAAGGAAGAAGGGGAAGAAGAACTCTGAGATAAATAATTCGCCTACTTCACACGAAAAATGAGAATAGGTATGGGAAAATAAAAGGTAAACTTCCATTAATATGTTTTGACTGTGAAGAGGTTAGGCATTTTGAAGCCAAATGTCCTAAAAAAAATGAGTTTGTTACGAATGGAAAGAAAGGTCCTAGGAATTTCAACCAGTAAGACTGAAAGAAATGGTTTAAGAAAAGTTTCTTCACCAAATAAGATAGTTCCTCATCTAAAGAAGACAATGATAATGAAGAAGAATTCAATGGAATAGTATTGTTTATGGCCAAGCATAATAAGCAAGAGGCACGTGATGAAGAAGGAGACGAAGAAGAAGAAATGATGATTGAGGTTGAATTTCAAAATGAAGTGATTAGGGTTATCAAAGAGCTAAAAGCCGAGAAGACGCATGTCAATGATCTTGAAGATCAATTGAAGACAGAAAGAGAACAGGTCATTAACCTTAAAATCAAGGTTGAAGAATACAAGCAAATTGAAGAATCTCTCAGGAAAGAATTAAAGGAAAAAAACAAGGAAAGAGAAGCATTGGAAGCTGAAATAGTTTCTCTACGAAAGGAAGTAAAAAATGGAAAAACTTTTCAAAACTATGCCAACAATTGAAATACTTTGGATGAACTCATCAACAACCAACGATCATACAACGACAAAACTGGTCTTGGTTACAAAGAAAAATTTGAAAAGAATTCGAGTCCTTCTATGAAAATTAAAGAAGATGGATATGCAAAATCTACCAAGAAGATAGATCTCTCAGCTAAATCAAGAGATCATGACTCGCGAGAAGAACCTTGGAAGACAATTCCTCAAAGAATAGTTTCTCCTAGGTACCCACCTATCTTTTATGGTCATTATTATTCATGTGTAAGGTTTGGACATAGAGTTGCAGAATGTCGCATTTATGTTTGGAATGAATATAATTACAGGAGATCCTTCATAAATGGATATTCCAGAACTCAGCATAATATCAAAAAATTTGATCATTTAATAGATGATGTCGAATGTTACAAATGTAACAATTTTGGACATATGTCTAGGGATTGTGAAGTTCCAAATAGGTACAACTATTATCGGAAAAACCATAGAAGAAAATTTGCAGGATCATGAGACAGACACCAAATGAAATCTTCTATGAATAACATCGAATGTTACAAATTTCATAAATATGGACACATAGCTCGTATCTACAAGTACAAGATGGAATCAACCATGAATGAAAAACTTGACGACGAGAATAAGAATGTTTGAAAAGGAAAGCAAGTAGAAGATGAACAAGTACAAGATGAGCAAGAAAAGAAAGAAGGAAATAAGGTCCCAATAGTTATGCTTTCACGTTTCGTAACGGATTGTGAGGAATCATCAACTACTTTGTTTAATGACTTGAGTTAAGACGGTCCATTAAATGACACACTATTCTAAACAATTCATCTTATTGACTCCTAGAAATTTGAAGATTAGGAGTCTTTGATTGACATATGGGTATTTTGAACAAGATGGTAGATTCATTACATGTTCAAGGGGAGAAAAATAGTTGAAGTATTACAGATTCAAGAAAGGAAGTGCTAACAAGCAATCTCTATGTGAAAGTGGATCAAGACATTCTAACGATTGTCGAGATATCTCAGCATGATAAAGGAATATTCATATATCAAATCAAGTACATCAAGGAAATGCTCAAGAAATTCAAGATGTAAGATTACAAGCCTATCCTTACCCTGATCATAACTAGTTACAAGAAGATTCATCAATGGATGTCGACCAAAGGTTGTGTAGATCCATGATTGGTAGTCTCCTATATGTGACAACCTCTCGGCTATATGTGATGCAAGCAGTTGGACAAGTAGCATCATTCAAAGCAACACCAAAAGAATATCATATTATTGGTGTCAAAAGAATTCTTTGATGCCTTAAGGCTACATCGGAATATGGTTTATGGTATCCCAAAGGAAATGATCTAGTTATCCAAGCTTATACAAATGTAGATTGGGCAAGAAGTGTTGATGATTGTAAGAGTCCTAGTGGAGCAATGTTCTATCTAGGTGGTTGCCTTGTTTCATGGTTATGTAAAAAGCAGTCTTCAATCTTGTTATCCACAATGGAAGATGAATACATCGCGATAACAACTTGTTGTACTCAATTTCTCTGGATGAAGAAAACCTCGAAATATCTTCAAGTTGAGTTTAATGAGCCTATTCCGATCTTCTACAATAACACCAATGCCTTCAATATCTCCAAAAATCTTGTGATGCATTCCAAAACAAAGCACATTCCGATCAAATATCATTTCGCTAAAGAGCAGGTCACCGAAAAGAATATCAAGCTTGAATATGTTGGCACAACGGAACAAATTGCTGACATATTTACCAAACCATTACCTCATGAAGCATTTGAGTATCTTTGCCAAAATATTTGGATTCCCCCAAGTTCTCATTAGAATCTTTCTCTTATCTAACTAAGTAGAAAGGGGGAATGGAGGTGTGTACAGGTTCGTAGGATGACAGTTTATCAGGGGAATTATCCTTTGCCATTGATGAAAAAGGGGGAGAGAAGGTAGTAGGAAAAGGTGTCATGATCATAGGGGGCATACTTGTGTTGCCTTCAATTCCAAAGGGGGAGATTGTTGATCAGTGGTTGTCATTAATGTAAACCGAAGCAACACCAGGGGCTACCCTGATCTTTCATGGGAATTTTGACTTGACAAATTACTCTATTATGAGTCAATGATCTTCGATATGGTTTCTACTCGTTGAGATGTTTCCATTGATATATGGCACGCCACGTAATTCTTCATGGTTTGAGAGATATTTGTGTTTGAAGTTAGTAACCCTAGTTAGTGGGCTAAAACCCTATGGGGTTGTGGCATGGAACTCATAATTGGTTGTGGTAATTGAATAGTCAATAATTAATAATGTTTTTTTTCTCCTAAAATCCCTCAACCTTCACTTGTTGAGGACCCGCTCAACTCAAGACATTCATATAAAGAGTGACCCTCATATCCTCCTCTAGTTGGGATTTTGTGGTTTCAAATAGGTCATCGTGACATTTTCACCATACATTTGTTTCAGAAAATATTTAGAGGATAAAACAAAACCCATTTGAGTTGAACTCTTGATAAACCTCATGCCTAATTTCAGATCTTGGTTCGCTATATTTTAAGAGATATGATCTGAGGATATTAGAGTTTTGCAGGCTCCTGAATTCCATGTCAAAAAAGTGACATTGGGAACATTGTTATAACTTTCTATCTCGGAATTGGACTCAAATTTCATAAATAGTGAAAGAAATATGATGGAATTTAGTTTGTTGGATATTGGTTTCAAGGCCGAAGGTCACAACAGTGACATGTGGGACTTCATACAAGTTCGCTCTACTGAACCAGTCTATAATCCAACCATCGTGGAAGATTGGGCATAACGATTTCTTTGAAGAATCCAATATTGATCAGATCTATGGGGTTGGAAAGAGTACTCAAAGGGATACCAAAGGATGAAATTTCAAACACTGGAGATCTGAAATTACATATATACAACAGATTCAATATCAAGCTCCTAGAAGGAAAGAAAAACATGCATTCAAGGATCACTGCAGTAAGGACCACACATCAACAGTCAAGGGTAAGTCTCCTACAACAAGGTATGTATGATTAGTGTTTACATTTGAATTTTTAGCATCATCTTTGACATATGTTTTTGCACGAAAATGTAAGTATATACACGGTCTAGGTTATATCTCTATGTCTCTATATGTCATAGTTAGTTTTGATACCACATTTCGAATGTCCTATTCTTGATACTACACATTTGGTGCTACATATTCTTGATGATACACCAAGTCTGCTAAATCTATATGATGTTGTAAGTTCATGTTACTTGTCTTGTTATAGTTGATAGAACGGTCTCTTTTGTTGTACTCAGAACATGGTCCATCACAAGTCTAGGGTTTGTCATCAATTTTTATTGTATATATCTTTAGGTCAGTTTTGCATATAGTCTTGCATAAAGTCCAGGCCTATATCAAGAGTGGAGTCTTTGTCTACTGCTGCTACAATTCAACAACAAAAGTTACAAGCACACTTCAAGTACACATTGTAATTTTAATTTTTATTTATTCATTATTATACACTTACATATGTTTTGTAGGCAGAGGTAAGTTGAATCGTATTTTGTTTTTTTTGGGATTGGTTTCACCGAGAAATTTTTGCATGCAGGTAGAAGAAGATTCAAGTAAAACACCAAGCAAGAATTCAAGAGAAGAAGTATCAAATCAAAGGAAGCATTGCAATAGGACATCCTTGAAGACATGACAACCATCCAGATGTCGTGAAGTATTGTTAAGGCCAATAATCATCATTGTAAAGTTGTAAAAGAGTCATTTATAAAAGAGTCATCATTGTAGAAGAGTCATTTGTAAAAGAGTCATCATTGTAAAGTTGTAAAAGAGCCATTCTTGTAAATATTGTAAAAGAGTCATTTGTGAAAGAGTCATTTTGCCTAGAGTCAAAGAGGTAGTGTTGGGAGGTATATGAGTCACTTTTGGGATGATGTCATGGTTGAGTTGCAATTCATAGAGTGATTTGGTATTTTGTCAATTACACAAAAATCATTATACATCTTATTGTATCATGGATTGTTTTCCCTGGTTTGGGAATCCACAGCCTTGTCTTATTTCAGTGATTATAGGGTGGCAGGGAGGTGCTAGGGAGGTGTATGAAGTCATCTATAGGTTGGGGCCTATGAGCACTTCAGGGCGGTAGGGTGGTGTTAGGGCGAGTTGTGGCTCACTAGGGTGTCCATTCATTTGATTAATGAATAAACCATGGCGTTGGGGCATCCTTCCAGTGGGAGCTGGAGAAGAATGCTTTTCTAGAATTCTAGGAAGTTTTTTCTTTCATTTCAGTAGGGGTTGAAGATTAAATAATTTATTAGAAAATCATTTGGTGGCTTTTAACCTGAAGGGGGTTTTCCACCTAAAATTCTTGTGCCTACTGTGTTCTTTTATTTACTGTTATTACTGCATAAACATTAATAATAATTGAAGATTAACTAATGCTCTAAAAAGTTTTAAAAGTGTTAATTTCTAAGGAATATTGATTCATCCCCCCTCTCAATATTTCCAAAAATCGTGGAAGAGGTGTCATGATCACAGGGGGGTTGCTTGGGTTGACATCAATGACAACCAGTGATCAACAATCTCCCCCTTTGGCATTTATGGCAACACAAGTACTCCCCCTGCTATCATGACACCTCCTCCTACTTCCTTCTCTCACCCTTTGTCATCAATGGCAAAGAGTAACTCCCCCTGACAATTTGTCATGCCGCAGACTTGTACACGCCTCCACTCCCCCTTTCTACTTAGTTAGATAAGAGAAATATTCTAATGAGAACTCGAGAGAATCCCAAGATTTTTGAAACTGTACTCAAATGCTTCACGAGGTAATGGTTTGGTAAATATGTCAGCAATTTGTTGCTTTGTGCTAACATATTCAAGCTTGATATTCTTTTCAGTGACCTACTCTCTAATGAAATGATATTTGATCAGAATGTGCTTTGTTTTAGAATGCATCACAAGATTTTTGGAGATATTGATGGTACAGTTGTTATCACAGAAGATGGGAATAGGCCCATCAAACTTAACTTGAAGATCTTGCAAGGATTGCTTCATCTAGAGAACTTGAGTACAACAAGTTGTTGCCACGATGTATTCTTCTTCTGCCGTGGATAACAAGATTGAATGTTTCTTTTTACTTAACCATGAGACAAGGCAACCACCTAGATAGAACACTGCTCCACTGGTATTCTTACAATCATCAACACTTCCTGCCCAATCTGCATCTATATAAGCTTGTATAACCAGATCATTTCCTTTGGGATACCATATAACATATTCTAATGTACCCTTAAGGTATCAAAGAATTATTTTGACGCTAATTATGTTGAGCGGCAACCAATTGAATTCGCTTCCTGAATCATGGAGAGATCCAAAAATCTGTGCACTGTTGATGGAGCGAAACCAATTAACATAAATTCCAAGAAAGGTGATTGGGAGTATGATTTCTCTCAAGGTTCTTGACTTGAGTTGGACGTTAGTACAGTTATTTCTAGAGAGTTTGGGGTGTTTAAAACAACTAGCCTACCTCAGATTAGTAGGCATGCCCATCAAAAGGCTACCTTCATCTCTCACAGCTAAACCTCCAAATCCTTGATCTTGAGAGATCTGGCATCACAGAATTACCATTTGACATCGACAGACTCATTGTATCTGAACATGTCTCATTGTGATGATTTTCAATGTTTTCCTAGTAGCTTTTCAGGACTTGCCTCTTTGTAGTGGTTAGACATGAGATACTGTAGTAACGTGTAGGCAACATGTGATAAAAATAGGAGATGGAAAAAAGTGGCTTCCATTGTGGGTTTAAGTAGTCTAACACAACTAAAAGTGTTATGTTTACAAAACAACGGAGAAACAATTAGTGAAGGGACATTGGGGAGGATGGTTCAAATGAAGACATTGGCGTATTAAGAATTGCATGGCTCAAATGGAGACAGTGGAGCATGGTTCAAATGGAGACACTGGCAAGTGAAAAATAGTATTAAGAATTGCTCTCATCTTAAAGTACATTACACGTTATAGAAAAATATAAAAAACATCTCATCCTTTAATATACAGTTTGTGTATATTGCAACACATAACCAAGTTTTAGCAATATCTCTATGAATTACTAAGACATAAATGAATGGAAACTAAAGTTCAAGCCTCACAAAGCTCAAAGTTAGCATCATATTTGTATTTTTATGTTCTTATACCAATTAATATACTCAAAGCTTAATAACCTAATAGTTATGTATTGAAGATGCATACATATTTATATATAAGAGAATTTGAGTTTTCTTCCATGCATTTACAATTTGGCATAACAAGGATAGAGCTATATGTTTCCATATGTCCCAAGGTGAACACACTTGCATTTTGCACAATGTGTACTATAAGCTCTTAGATGTCAATCATGCATAGATTCTTCTTTGCATGTTCCCTTGTAATTTGCATCAAGGAATCAAAATGATAAGAAAAGTTGATGCCAAAGATAAGCATTGAATTTCTATGCAGAAAGTTAAACCAACAATGACAAACAAAAGTTGTTGATTTCACCAAGAAAGTTTAAGAAACAAAAAAAATGAGCTTTCAATTCACAAAAACATGTTAACAACAAGAAAATTATTAATAACACCTACAATTTTCACAATATCAAGAAGGGGAATCCAATGCAATTAGTTCAAGAAATATAAAATTGTGTTTACATAGTCTATTCATGAATATAACTCCTTATCTAAATGAATTATGCCCATCGATAATTTAAAATTAAACATTAATAAATATATAATCACTGTAACCATTATTGAAGTTCCAGTTTGAGAAAAATCCATAGACAATTGTTCAATTAATTAATTAACAATAAGGTAATATATAAGGGAATATTGGGGAAGTTGCACAAAGTTGTGTTTAGGCATTCGTTTTGAATTTTGAAATTTTTGAAGGTATTAAGGTGGAAAAAAACTAGCGGGAGAAACAGTAGATTTGCAAAGAGGATAGCTGGGAAGGGAACAAGGACCATGCAATAGAGGGGCAGTTGCAACAAGGTGTCGAGAGTAAGCAAAACTAAGCGGACAAGGAGGAGAGTGGGACGTAGTCGAGGGCAAAGACAACTGAACGGAACTGGCAGTGGGAGCAGTGGAGGAGAAGATAAAAGGAGAAGCATGCATGAAGAAGGGGTTGGTATCTTGTAGGAGCTAGAAGCACAGAGGAACAAGATCCGAAGACCTGAGAAGTTGCGGAGTGGCTAGAGCTAGGCTTGGCCTGAGGTCTAATGCATCTTGTGGCCATGATATTTTATGTATTTGATCAAGGCTTTACAGCTGATGTATAATGTAATGAATCTTATTTTGAGTTAATATGAATGAATGAATGAACCAGTTTTCATGGCATTGTGATTAAGCATATTTTTCTAGTTTACAAACCCACTCAAAATTTTATATGAATAGTCTTTTCTTGGATGAATATGGTAATTGTAACAATATGATGTTGTGATGAATGTATTCTTTAAGATACTTATGAGTTAACGTCTAGATCATTCTTGATATCCCTCTAATCCTACTTAGTTTTGGTCATGACACGCCTCGGGTGAGACTCCTTACCCTTTGGGTAAGGTGAAAATGCCGACATTGTTTTAGACTACAACAGACCCTTATTGGCCCCTTGTGCTTGAACCCAGGGTCTTTCCCTAATGACATTTTTGTGCCAACAAATGGTTCCTTTGCCAGGACCCGAAATCAGAAGGAGTGGTTTGGAAGATGGTATCAAGGATATTTAAGAAGGAGATTCAGGACAGGTGGGCTAACCGAGTAGAGAAGTTCGTGTCAGAGAAAGCGACTTGTCAAGCCAACCCACTGCTAAGGTAAATGAAGAAATTTTGTACTCAGAGGATGCGAGTGATCAATATGAGATCTTCTGGTATAAATTTCTAGAATACTCGTATAACTGGTTAAGGAGATTAAAAGTGAAGAACTGGCCAGAAGGACCTATGCCAACCCTTCGTGACTGGTTTCCTGTGGAGCTTGCAACACTCCAACAATTGGATAGTGATCTGATGAGGGAAATAGATTTCTGGGTAAAGACTACCATAGAGGGGTACATAGTTGAGTTTGTAGCAGAGAACTATCAGTCTTTCTCGACAGCAGATGTCGTTTTTAGATCGGGGTTGAGAGGGAAATTAGTGAACGAGGTTCCCTTGTGGATTAAGATGTTGATGGTGGAGGAAGGGTTGTTACCTTTACATGAAGTAAATATGGTAGCGTAAAACCCCAGTACTGGGGGAAGGATCTAAGGGGAGAATGTTGTCGTTTGAGGAAACTTAGATGCTATTGAAGGAATGGATATAGAAGGATTGCAGAGAGCTAGAGATATGAGGCTGCAAAGGAGAGCGCTACTAGCAGAAAAGTGGCGGGAAAGAGAAGTACAGGCTCTGAAGGAGAGACGTATGGGACCCCACCAAGAAGGAGTGGTGTCAGGGAGTCCAAAAGAGGGAAATAAGATGGAAAAGGATGCAGAGAAAGAGTGGGATGTTGACTCGACAGATAAGAGGCAGGAGACTGACAAGAGACTCTCCCTCTCAGGTTGTGGGTAAGATATCGAAAGGAAGCAACCACAAAATTTACAAGGAGGAGACGAAAGATGAGATTTAGGATGTGATGAGAAGATTGTTCGCAGAGGATGATATGTCAGATGAAGTTTAGCAGAAGAATCCCCAAAGTTCAAGTAGTGTTCACCCCAACCTTCCCCTGGTGCTTTACAAAAACCCTGATAAAATTGTTGCTAATTTGATTAAGTGATATGAGTACACAGTGTGCATGAAAGATATAAGATGAGTTTTAATACATCTAATAGTAGTGTGCCTAGTAGTATTAGTAACCTAGGATTACAATGATCTCAGCAACCCAAAACCCAAGAATTTGTGCTCTTAGCACATACTCGAACCAACATGGCCGGATCCTTTATGAGATATCCAGAGTTCGCTGGTAGAGGGAATGCATATGTGGAACAAAATTGGTACCTATGTGAAGCTATATGAAGAGCCCGCCAAACACCGGATAATGTGAAGTCGATTGAGTTCTAGACTACATTAAGAGAGAGAGCTCTAAGGTGGTTTATCAAATGGGCAGAGCTGAATCAAAATCCTTTCATGGATGACATAAAGAGAGGCTTCATCCAAGAGTTCAAAGTACCACAAACAGATCAACAAGGACTATCAGAACTATGGGAGATCAAGCAGAAGGAAGGAGAGACTGCTTGGGAATTGATGTAGAGATTCAAAGATGCTATTAACAAGCTAAGATATACCATAGATCCTAATCACCAGAGGGATTGGCTCATTAGAGCACTCTTACCCCTTACTAGGACACCTTTGACACAACAGAAGATTGGAACTCTCCAAGATGCCCTAGAGAAAGCATCGCATATAGAAGCCATGGCAGGATACCCCCATGAGTATTGGGGAGGGATGGGATCATAAGACCCATCGATCATGGGCCTTCAAAATCAAATCACCAATCTAATAGAGAAATTAAAAGATCTACAACCAATTCGACTAGTGAGACCTAATGTATGGTGCACTCACTGCCTACTAGAAGGCCATGTGGTGACTGAATGTCCAAGACTGAGAGGCCAAAATAGTTCAGCAGGAATTGTGGGATCATCAAAGGCCCCGCCAACAGCAAGCGTTATGACGGTAGGATCAGAAGGAGATTACCAGGGCTGAAATTCGCAAGGCTACTGTGAATTCTGCAGAAACTATGAACATTTTCCATGAGTATGTCCAATATTGCAGAATTACTCCAATGTACCCAACAATAGTTACTGTGAGTTATGTGTATCCATGACTCACAACACCGATTAGTGCAGAGCATTAGATTCCCTAGCAAAATGGCTAGACAGGTCAACATTCAAAATAAATGAAACTAGTCGTGGAGGACGGGGAGGAGGTATGAGAGGAGGAAGAACAGGGGGTAGAGGACCCATAAGGTGCTATAATTGTGATAAAGAGGGACATGTCGCCAGAGACTGCCCACTTCTAAGAAGGCATTGGTGCTCACAATGCCAGGTCAATGCACATGCCACAAAATATTGTCCTGAGATGATTGCAAAATGGGAAGAAAGAACCAGACAGAGGGCAACTAATTTGATCAACACAAAACCACAGGCAGCTAACATACTTTCATTAACTAATATAAACATAGTTACCAAAGTGGGTAAGAAGATAGGGGATGATCGGGGTATGGTAGACTAGCCTTCAATTGTTTGGATAGCATCCCCGAAGCAGTCATACAACCCCACCCAACAGAAACAATACTATCAGGAAGCAACCAAATTGTTTGATAGTTTAACAAAGACAAAATAAGATAAGAAAAAGGACTCAGGGATAGCTAAAAAATCTTGACCAATTGAAGAATGATTTAGGCTATTCTTGCAAATTGTTGATAATGAATAGATACTAAAGGAGTTAAGTACGACTCTGAAAGCGGTATTACCAGAAGAAGAAGAGAAAGGAGAAACACTATCAACAAATCTACCCGAAAGACATTCGAGGAGGATATGGAGGAACAAGAAAAGAACCGGTAGGGAATTTTGGATTGATGCTCAAGTTGCAGGATTTCAGATCAAAGATACAATGTTATATCTGGGATCCAATTGGGGTATTTTTTAAGGATTTAAATATTTTCCTATATATAGTATTGTAGGCAACTATTTTGGTTTCAAAATTCATATGTATATAATGTGGGTGAATATTCAATAAAAAACATATAATTTTATATTAAAATCGATAAATTTTTGGTGAATATCATCCATTTAATCATATATATGTAAAAAATAGGTGAATTTTTAACCAAATTAGTGAATTTTTTTCAAAAAATGTCCAGAAAATAGCCCATTTGCGAAATTTGGCCCCTAAAATTTTCCCTATATCCGATGTAAATATCTTCCCCAAAAATATGGGAAGCATTAGGAAAGACACAAATAAAATATTCACCAATCCAACTGCGGATGGCAAACTAGTATTGCATCTTGCCCATCGGAAGGCTAGACGATGTAGAAGTGGATGTGGCGGGGGTAAAAATCCATACTGAATTTGAAGTAATAGATATAATGGGTGATAAGGACCCTTACCCAACACTCCTTGGTATCGTCTGGGAATATATGAACTATGCCATCATTGATCTGAAGAAGAAGTTGATGATTTTTGAAGTAGAAGGGATGCGGGTAATACAACCGCTAGATCCATATCAGGGACTGAGTTTCACCGAACCTGTAGATGATTGAGATGAGCTAGAGATGCTAGATCAGTTGTACATGCTAACTTTAGGAAAAGGAGAAGACTACATAAATTCCACAACATGAGGATTAGTCAGTTGGAGAAGAATACAAAGTTCAGAAGCTGGCTTGCAAGCCACTTGGGATGTGTGGCAGCAAGGAGGATACAAGGTTAACACCAGATGTTGTGCCAAGATATGCAGACTAAACTGGATTGGGGCAGAGGTAAGTAATTACCCAACTTTTCATGGCATAGAATCAGTAGATACTTTTCTGAATAAGGTGGATATAACTATAAGGGAAAGCCACAAGGCCTCGTTATTAGATATTGCATTACAAGCCACCCCAACAATGTGGTGGGGAGCGCATCACAACACCTTGCACGAATGGGAGACTATCAAGCGGATAATGATGGAAAGTTCTAGATAGGAAGGAGACTGACCGCATGAGAAGGTAAACTATAGAGGAAACTCTGATCCCCGGCAGCATCTAGAAAACTACACAGAGAAGTGGAGAAAAGAATGAGTCCCAAAGGATCTTTGGGTGTACATGTTCATACACAAGAGGAAATTCAAAGACAAACAGTAGACTAGGATGTTATGGCTAACCAATTCAGTAACAACTTCTCGTTTAAAGATAGTGACTGGCGTTTGACTGAGACCTTTTATGCCATTAAAATAATCTTGTTTACTCTAGGGAAGTTATGGGAGGGGTGCATTGATGAGAGATTCCTACAGTATTTCTATGAAACAGGGTATCCAAAATTCATGTCTTGCGGAAAAGTTAACATGGATCCAGAGGAGGATGATTTGGAAGGACTTAGACATCTAACATTTCAAGAAATTGAAGGAAAACGAGATATTCAAGAGAGACCTCCAGTGGACACCCCCCATTTTCTCCTAGTAAAGTTGTGGAAGCAAAACATTGGCTCAGAAAACAAACCTAAGATGGCATCCATTATAGATTATTGGGATGAGCAAACAACTAAGGAAGTTTTTGTTTTGTTGCATGAATATGAAGACTTATTTCCAACATCTGTTGCTAAATTAAAAGGAATAAAAGGGGACATCAGAGAGATGAAGATTATGTTGAAGCCAGACACACATCCAACAAATCACAGAACATACAGGCTATACCCAAGGGTAAAAGAGAAGGTCAATAAAGAGATTGATAAGATGTTAGAAGAAGTACTTATATTCCCAGTAGATGAAGGAGAATGGATCAGCCCAATTGTAATACAGAATAAGAAGGATGCCATGGAAATCAAGGTCTGTGTAGATTATAGGAGCCTAAACAATGCATGTGTACACAATCCATTTCCAACATCATTCAGCGATGAAGTCCTGGATAATGTTTTGGGAAATGAGGCCTACTCTTTCAATGATGGATTCTCAAGATATCATCAAGTTCGCATAATAGAGGAAGATAACAAGAAAACAACATTCAACACAGAATGGGGATCCTATGCATATCATGTCATGTTATTCGGTCTGAAGAACATACCAATTGTTTTCTCTCGGATTGTCATAGCTGCCTTCAAAGATTACATTCACTAGTTCTTAGAAGTACATATGGATGACTGGATAGTGTACAACTTGCTAAAGAAACACACCAGTCTCCTTCAGGTGATGTTTGAGCGGTGCAAGAAGCTACAAATCTCCTTGAATATGAAGAAATGCATCTTTGCAGTTCCATTCGAAACATTGTTGGGCCATATTGTTTGCAAGGATGGCATTTATGTAGATCCCGCAAAGGTTGTGGAAATTGTGAATATGGATCCACCAAATAATGTGAAGCAATTACGATCAACACTAGGCCACAAAAGATATTACAGCCGATTCATCTGCAATTATGCCTCAATTACAGCACCCATGGAGAAACTGCTAAGGAAGATGGAAGCCTTCAAGTGGACAGAGGCCTGTCAAGTAGCATTGAACAAATTAGAGGAAAAAATAGTGAGCTCTCCTATTCTTGTATACCCAGACTGGAATAAGTAGTTCCATGTACACATTGACACATCAGGAATAGCACTAGGAGAAGTATTGACACAACCCGGAGAAAGAAACCTGGACCACCCAATTTACTTCGCCATTAGGAAACTATCAACAATAGAGAAGAACTACATAGAAACAGAAAGAGAAGCATTGGCCATGGTATCAGACAATATCTACTGGGAGCACCATTCAAGTTCTTCATGGACCATTTAGATTTAAAATATATGGTAAAAAATGCAGTCTTGGAAGGAAGGATTGTCAATGGTTGTTATTGTTCCAAGAATTCACATTTGAAGTGGTCATAAAACTTGGAAGGTTAAATGTGGGGCCAGACCACTTGTCCAGGTTGGAGTCAAGAGAGAATGAAGGACCATTGGATGACCAACTACCAAATGTCGACTTGTTCCGAATAGAAGCCATACTGGACTACCTAGAGGAGATTGCTTTGTTATTAGCAACCAGACACTGCCTAGAGGGATACACAACAACACAAGAAAGACACCTAATAGTGAGAGTAGAATATTATCAACTAATTGTGGGACATCTATACAAACTGGGACTTGATCAAGTTCTGCAACGTTGTCTCCTTCAACATGAGAGGCAAGACATGCTGTGGGAATGCCACGTTGGGGTTGCAGGAGGCCATGTCGGGGGGAAAGCTACCGTTAGGAAAATACTATAAGTTGGGTTGTGGTGGCCTATCCTCCACAAGGATGCTAAGGAGTACGCAAAGAGTTGCGACATTTGTCAGAGAGCTGGGAAGCCATCGCATCGAGATGAATTTCCTTTACATCTGGTACACACAGTACATATTTTCAAGAAATGGGCAGTAGACTTTACCGGCCCAATTATGCTGCCAACGCATCATTTGCATGTCAAATACATCATAACAACTACATAGTACCTTACTCAGTGGGAAGAGGTACTGCCAGTCAAGGACTATATAGCCGATACTGCAGCACGGTTCATCTTTGAAAGCATAATATCTAGATTTGGATGTCCGAAGAGCCTACCCAGCAATCAAGGGGTTCATTTCATTAATGAAACTAATGCTTCTCTCTTAAAGAACTTTTTGATCCAACATCAAAAGAGAATCCTATACCATCCTCAAGCCAATGGAACGGTTGAAGCCTTTAATAAGATAATCAAGAAGGGCCTCGCAAAAATTGTATCAGCAAATCGAGATGACTGGGATGAGAGGGTGCCAACAACATTGTGGGAGTACAGAACGATAGTAAAACAGACACAAAAACAAACACTGTTCCAACTGGTATATGGTCGAGAAGCAGTAGTACCAATAGAATTCATTGTGCCAAGCATATTCATTTCTCAGGCCACTAAAATGATAGACGATGCATCTTTAAAAGAGAGGATGGAACAACTAATGGAGTTGGATGAATCAAACTTCTTAGCTGAATTCCACCAATCAGTTGAACAACGAAAACAAAAGGCTTTGCATGACCGACACATCTAGAAGAAATCTTTCATGGTGGGAGACCATGTTTAACTGTATGTGTTGGATTGATGGGGCATGACCGAGGTTTAGTAGTGAATTAGCTGAATAAATCTCGAAACTACCGGCCCTTTCGGCAACAATCCGTGGTACACGGACTGAGGTCTCACCCGAGGTAGTATGGGAGGGTGCTGGAACCAGGTTTCCACACCCTTGGGATGTCTTGATGAGGCTTGGAAAGTTTGCAGTTCGACTCTGTGCGCTACGCTACTTCCACGTAGCTGCCTATCCTGTGCAACTACCTTCACGCGGCTAAATGAAGAGCGCGAAGATCCTTTATTCTTACTGTGCTTAGGATTATAGTTCTTAATTTAATTATGTAGGCCCAATATTCTTATTCACCATTGAACACTCATAGCAAGTACGTGCAACCAAAAACTGTAAAAAGATGCATAAACATAAATACAGATACACAGTATTTCAGAATCAACTTAACTTTATTAATTATTTTCCTTCGATTACAACCTGACACCACCCTGTGCACTCAGCTGCAGGGGTTCGTGCACTCAGGTGCGAACTCTAGGCCTCTACACACTCAATGGTAGAGCTTCTACCTACTCCTACGACTCAAGACTCGGACTTACAGACTCCGAATTATTCAATCATCCATCAAGACTTCTCATTTTTCTCCAAAAAACTACTTTTACTACTTCGAGCCTCACTCTATTTATACAATCCCATGGTCCGCGGACCATGGGTAGGCCAACACACTTTACATTAAATTACATTATTTTAGGGTAGACAACCCTTTGACTTGTCTTTACACTTCGCGCTCCGCACACTTCGCGGAGTCTTTACAATACAATTTGACCCAAAAACTCAAGCTTTAAGCCCCAAAACCATTGCGTGGGGGATCCGATGCCAAACAGGCCCCCAACACAAACATCGTCACTCCCCCTCGAGTCACTGTGCGGCGATCCTGGCCTGAAGCCCTTCCAACTGTTCCTGAGCTATGTGAAGGTCCGTAGCACACTGTTCTACTGACTGCTGAATTTGCTCTACTCGCTCGACTGAATACTCATTGTTCAGCAAAAATCCCTATCTGAGAGCTTGCAATTCTTTCATTTGTGTGAGCTTTTCTTCGATGGCGGCGGTGATGAGGAAGGCCTCATCAATCCAAAATTGGATGTGTGCTTTATGTACAACCTCTTTTTGGCACGTTGCATCCACTTGGTCCTTCAATGCTTTCACCTGTTGGAGCCTCGCGAGCCACTGGGTTAGGACTATTGTCTCTGTCATCTCACGCACATTATCACATTGCATTTGAAGCTCCCACACCTTTGTTTCCAACCACTGTATGGTGGGGTCCTCCTGTAAGGCTGTGAGGACCCCAAAGGATTCTTCCAACACCATGGTACAACTCTGCATGGCCTATGCAATTTCTTCCAGTCCTTTTTTGGATCTTGTCGGTGCGCTATTCCCGAACTTCTGGGGGTGTGGACATCTGCGTCTTTAGCCACAGCTCCGAAATCTACATATTGAGGTCTAGTTGGATCCTCGTTTCTTCGTCCTTTGCCTCATGGAATCCACTGGCCAATTTGTGGATCCGCACTCCTACTGGCAGGTTTGCTGCAATATCTAGCTCTGGGATGCGCTGACATGCTTCCTCGACGATCTGCTCTAGCTGCTGATTATGTGCCACTGCTTCATTGCATTGTCGGCTCAGTTGCTCAAAGTTGAAGCTCTATTCACTGAGGACTTGTACATCACATCCTTCCCTAGCATGGAGCTCTACTGTCGCGTCGTCCTATAGCTGATATAATATTTCTCGCGGAAGGGCAGCCAGGTTGAGGCCAAGTCCCTGGATCTGGCCTACCATGGCTCTGTCCTCCATGTTGTCCGCTGTCAGTTCTCCTTTTGGCAGCATGATAGTGTTGGCCATTTTGGTCTGCAACAATTGCTCTATTGCTGATGCTCTCGTGGCACCGCTGATGACTACCATTCCCTCTTGTGGGCGTTGCACCTGAAGTCCTTGTAGTTGCACCCTGAGCGCCCTCAACACATTATGTTGCTCCACCATTGCTTCCTGCAACACTTCCCTGGCGACCTCGTGAATAGTGTCGTCGATGTTGTATAGGTCGCCCTTGGTTAGGGTAATAGGTACCCCATCCAATTTGGAAGCCTTGCTCATCTTCTGGGGCCCTGTCCGTTCCAAACTATGTGGTTGTTTCAGCTAGGTCGATGACATGTGTGTGCCTTCCACTATGTTAGTTGTCCCTTGTCTTGTGGTCCGGTCCAGATGTATTTCCTCCTGCATCATGGTTGCCCCAGTTTCCGGTGGTGGTGCTACTGTTTCCACTACCTTAGTCTGCTCCGTGGTGGCCTTCGTGGCCTCGTGGGAGGCCCTTACCTCCTCGGCGAGCTGCTTGTTCCACTTCTGTTGTGCCAGCAGCTTGGCGTCATCCTTCTGTCTTTAAATCACTGTCTCATCATGTGTTTTCAGATCCGGTGCACGCCATTAGAGTGGCCATGAGTCGAGCATCGCAAAAACAGTGTCATCAATCGTGATGAAGGGGAGTGTGGTCCATTTCTGCTTCGGATCCTTCTGTGCCCTGATATAGACATTGTGCATATCTACCTTAAAGTCTGCAAAGCTACACACACTGTTGTATGGCATGGGGGATATGCACGGCTGTTTGTTGATCCACATTTGTATGCTCGCCTCCATCAGGATCCAAAAGATCTTGGTCTCGCAGATGCGTGCGGCGTCCTTCGTTGCCCATAGCGACGCATATTTTGCTGTCTCTGGCAAGTCTTGCTCCACCGGAGGAAACTGACTATCCTCCGGCAAGTCCCCTGCAACCAAGAGGATGGATAGGAGTAGTGACGTGTAGTGGAAGGCCTTACCTTGCTCCTAGGCCTCCTTGCAGTTCATTGGGAACTCCTTGCAGAGGAACTGCGCCCAGATGAATTGCACCCCCTCGGCGCATTGTTTGGCTAGCGCAATGACCGTCGCTAGTACCTTATTGCCGCGACATTTTCTCATCACTTTTCCTGCCAGCAGCTGGGTGGCTACGTACACCCCTTTGTCTTGAATGCTAGTAATGACATAGCCCCACTTCTTTTTCTCCAACTTGTATTTCTTCTTCATGGCCTCTGCGAGCACCAAGTCTCCGCTTTTGCCAACTATTTCCGTGGGGTCCCTTCCCATATAAGGAAGCCTAGAAATCCTGTGAATAAGCTCCACGGTGATGGGAATAGGCCCCTCCAACCACAAATACCCATCGTGCACTAAGCAAAGTAGTTGCCTGATGACAAATATCGTGATTGGTGCCTGGTGAAAGTGTGGAATCCCTAGTAGGTGGAGTAACTCGGCTTCCTCTACCCATCGCAACCATTTCCGTGGTTGTAGCGCTGCAACTACCCCCTCCTAACTTTGTTTCATGAGATAGTTAGTCTCCAAATGTAGGAATTTTTCGCTATCCGCGAGGTCCCAATCATCGAATTTCATCATGGGCACGCGGCCTAGAGCTGAACCTTCAAACGAAATTCCTTCTGGGAGGCGCGGGGTTTTGAGTGCACACTTAATGACATCCAAATCTTTAGGGACTTTTACCCTGCCTTTCCGTGAAGGGACATATTTGGGAAACTTTGTTACAGCACGCACTGGTTGAATGTATTCCTCCATTTCGACATTCAGTTCAAGCTCTTCTACGAAGGCCTAGAGATCCTCCTCCTCATCATTTGTCTCAAGATTAACCATCTTACCCTTATCTTCCATAGATATCTTACCAAACCGTGGGTTTCGCGGAGACATACGGACTAGTCGTGCTATCTGTGGGTCCTTTTTGGGCCTCAGCGTCCGGGGTGATTTTGGAATTTCTGGTTTATCTCCCACTGGTGATGTCGGGTTCAGCGTGACTTCCTTGGCTGTAGACATCATGCTGTTCAGAAAATCTTGCGTCTCCTTCGGCAATGTTTCAAACACTGGACTTGCTCTCAAAGCCTGTAAATTTGTAAGGTCCATACCCAATTGATAGCGCAATAAATAAATTCTGAAGATGCCAAGGGTTGTTCAGTGGATGCCCATCTGTGATTTATAGGCCTGTTGGAATTCAAATTCGATTGTTCCCCCCTTATGCAGCTCATTAATGCGAGATTGGCAGCAGGTCGTTCCAAATCCAACTCTTAATTCGTGTCTTAATTTCTCACTTCCCACTCCTTTTTGCCTTAAATTGGACCTCTTGTCATGAACAGTGACACTAACGGTCACTTCCCCATTTATCTGCACAGCAGTGCACCCCCTAGTGCGCGGGCGCGAACACTGTGACATACCAACTTTGCGCACACCCCTGGTATCACACAGCTCCCACACATACTGTTTTATTGTTCCACACTCTCTTTCAACTGTCTGGAGTGGTGACACTGTCCCTTCTCCAGTTAGTCAGGTGGTCACACCATCCTGGCGCAACTCTATCGCGCCCCCTCAGATAGTCTGCGAACCATCTTCTATCACGTGTCCTTCTGATTGTAGCGCGTTTCCCTTATTTCGTCATAGCGTGAGACATGGTCCTAGCCACGAAATTAGACCGACTAATCCTCATTGATAGTCCTCCCTTTCATTAGGAAGTGAGCACGCATCCGGCTGTACTAGTTGATGTTTTCCACTAAGAAAAACTTTCTTCAGTTCATTCCCCAACTTTGTGACCTCTGCATCCAGTAACATACTCTTCGTTCTCAGCAGTACCCTGTCTCTTTCTAGTTCGCAAAGTTGTTCGTTCCCTCGCTGAATGGCTTCCTGATGTCTTTCATACTCCTCCTTGCATGACTTTGTGATGTCTTCACATGTTGTTCCTTTCTCCGGCATTATTATAACGAAAGCCTTCTGTGGAGGTTCTTCTGGGATCCTAGTTTCTACATCATTCCGCAGCTTCGGAATCGACTTCACGGCAAAGTTTTTATAGAATGCCTTATAAGCCCATTTGATCGCTGCTATGTGCAGGTCCCATTCTGAACATCATATCTTATGTCTTCTATTCATGACTTCGCATACCTTGGTGAATGCTTCTTTCCTGATAGTTGGTAGTGCGATCCTTCTTTTCTGCCAACGCGCCCTGTTCTGGCTTTCTATTTTGATACTAGTGTATGCTGGAACAATCTGTCTGTTATACGTCTGTACCCATTGGGAAAGGTGTGCATGTAAGTTATTTTTCTTCTTACAACCAGTTTCTATTACTAACTAAGGTTTTCCAAATTGTATGTGCATCAGTTTTCTACATTCGCACCATCTCTCCAAATTTTCTTGATGCGTATTCCACCATTCTGTGGGTGCAGCACACAGAGCCCATTTCAATGCATCAAACCACTGTTGTTTAGGCACTGCGTTTTCAAATTTGCGTAGGAATTCCTCCACCACGGTTAACCCATCATATATCGGCAGGTCGCATACCTCTTTAGTTACACAGTGCAGTGATTTTATCAACGTATTACAATTAAGTGTTGTCACCTCATGCAACTGATTATGCCATCTTTCTATATCTTCATCTAAATCCAAGGTACAGGAGCTGTTGCAGTCCCATGAAATTTTACCATCAGCCATCGGATTCACTGAATCCTATTCACGGACAGTGATCTGATAAATGCAATCGAGCTCATCCTGACTATCTTCTTCGCACACCGGCTCAGTGTATCACATGCCTTCAGTCATGTCTAATGGTACGACCATGTGCGACGCCTTCTTTTTGAAAATCATCTTGCACTTCTTCAAATTAATAATTCCATTCATATCGGTAGTCCAATCGATGCCTAACAGTGCAAGATAGGGATTTCTATCATCAACAATTTCTATTACTTCAAAGTCCGCCAGCGCACTTGCACCTTCAATATCAACAGTTACTCCCTGCAATTTCCCTATTGGTATGATTTTCTACTGGTTCGCCATTCATAACTGAATGGGAGACCACTGCAATGTAGGCTTCCCCATTCGTTCCCAAGTCTGTTTCAGTAGTACATTTGCATCTGATCCAAAGTCCAAAATTACCTGGTCCATTTTGTATTCTCCTATTTTTGCGGTCAACCTCATTTCCCTTCCTGTGCGCAAGGCATTCTTTCCCACTTTTTGGACCATCCGTGGTTCTCCGGACCCTGTGCACCTAGTAATAAATTCCTGTAAACCTTTTACTACCCTATTGTCACGCTGCAATTTCATACATGTCTCCAGAAAGGTAGTGAGCATGGAGGGATCCATTCATGCCTCTGTTTGATCCTAACTACCTGAACTAGAGGCCTCCGTGAAGCTCTTCTTAGCTTCCATAAAGGTTTCCTTCACGCACTCCAAATCGAATTCGGGTTCCTTTGTAGGAGCCTTGCGAACCCAGTGATTTTATTCATGTTGTTTCCCCTTATCATCCCCTGTCATGCTGCCACTTCTAAGCATCATATTTACATTTGGGTCATCTTCGTGCGGTTCAGATCTCATCATTTGGATATTTTGCGTCAGAGGAGGTTGAAGTTCCCCTTTCTCGTTCATCTGTGCAATCAACGTAGGAAAATCTATCATTTCATGATCAAACTAAGAGAAATATGAACAGGATCTTCTTGTCGGGTTGGTACAATCGCGGGCGTAGTGCCTAGGCCCTCTGCAATTATAGCAAATTAACTATTTGTGACCCCTTCCAGGTCCCATTCCTCCTCTTCCTCGTTCGCGCCCATGAAATCCAGTGCACGCCATCGTTGTGGCTAGATCTAGACCTCGCGTCTCTATCTGCATTCTATAGGTAGGGTTTCGGTCCATCATTAGCTCATAACTGTGGCAAGTGCATTCGTTGTGTCCTACTGATCTACAAAAATTACAAAAAAGTTGTTGCAACATCTGTGTGTACTTCTATAATAAATGACACTTGTCTGTAGTATTCTTTCCCCCTATCTGACATATCGCGCACCACAAGGTAGGCGCCGCGCTGGGCCCTGCTTACGCTTCAAGTCTTATTAGCATAGGCCCCCCTCTTGCTATGTAGTTCGCGAAAACAAGACAATGATCCTTGTCATGGCCCTGTCCTTTACACTTTACACACTAGACTTCTTCGCGCACTTCTGGTCGCGATGTCCTTTCTTGCTTTAGGCTTTGCATCTCCAAACATAAATTTTTTAACTGCACGTGAATCTGCTAGACTCCCAACCCTGGATCCTGAATAGGGGTCTCATGCAGTCTCATTGCCATTTCTAAAGATTCCACCTGCGTGGAAAGTTTCTGTTGTGACAACGTTGTTCTCTTTTGTGGTGATAATGATGCTATAAACCAGGCACGATGCTGCACATTAGTCAATGTCATATTTGTTTCGCGAATCATGCTTTTCAACCTTTGATCCAAGTCCCAGGAGGTGTCGCCTGAGAGCATCGTTCTTTCCTTAATTATGATAATCGACTCTGTTTCTGATTTCAGTCTGCTAAATTCCTTATTCAGCGTGGCTTGCACTTCCGCGATCCCTGCATTTGGGTGATCATTAGAATGTTTGATATACCATGTCAGTGTACGGTCCTATAGTGCGCTCATCAGAGTTTCATTCTTGATGTTATCATCTACTACACTGTGTGCTTCCCACACTATGCGTACCACGAACTTCATTTCCTACTCCCTTGAACACCAGCAGTTTAATTGTGCTTGCCACACTGAATAGTGATAGTCGCGGAGGTGGAGTGGGTGGAGATATTGACGAAAATGGTGAGGTGGGTGGTGGTGTAGGTGGTGGTGGAAATCGCGGGATCCCCTCCCTTATCAAATTTACCGTGCTCCTCAGCGAAACTGCTACGAGCTCTTCCCCGCTTTCCCTTCGCGGTGAAATCAAAGTACTATCCTTTATTCCTTCGTTTCCATATCATAGGTTTTAACCCCGTACAGAAATTACCTGCATACGAATTCTAAAACACAGAAAATAAACAATGCGAGAGCATAACACATAAAACACATATACACAAAGAATTTCCCCTGGATCCCAAAATCAGGACTACCAACTTGATTTTTCATTATGTTCCTTTCAAATGTTATAATACATATTTATACATGCCGAAGCATCCAATACCATGGACTGAAAACCATCGCATCCAAAACATGTGCGAAAATCATGCACAAAACCATAGGTGGGTTCGCCCAACCTAACATAGGGTCCAAAACCAAAATTTTACGGGGCGCTGCCCCGGACCCCATAAAGTGGGGTTACGGTTACCCCTCAAACCCCCTATTAACTATGTGGAAAGAATATAACACAACCCAACAATCTCCCACTTGTTTTTTCTTTCTACAAGGGGCCACAGGAGAGCTTAGTCATTTTTTCAGCCCGGAAACGGCCATTGTTTCTCTACACCAATAGAACTTCTCAGAGCTAATAGATTTTGTCAATGCATCTGCAGTATTCTTCAAAGTGTCCACCTTTACCAGCAACGCCTTTTTGTCTTCTATCATA
>APFE030078098.1:5821-38348 GCA_000404065.3 Pinus taeda | reverse complement strand
TCTAAAACACAAAAAATAAACAATGCGAGAGCATAACACATAAAACACATATACATAGAGATTTTCCCCTGGATTCCAGAACCGGGACTACCAGCTTGATTTTTCATTATGTTCATTTCAATGTTATAATACATATTTATACATGTCGAAGCATCCAATACCATGGACAGAAAACCATCACGTCCAAAACATGTGTGAAAATCATGCACAAAACCATAGGTGGGTCCGCCCAACCTAACATAGGGTCCAAAACCAAGATTTTTCGGGGCGCTGCCCCGAACCCCAGAAAGTGGGGTTACAGGTATGCTTCAAACCCTCTGTGACCCCCCCGCTACACAATTAGCATAACGAAGCGGGGCTCCGCCCCCCCTCCAACCCCCCGATTAACTACGTGGGCTAGTTGTGGAAAGAATATAGCACAACCCAACACATATGGTTTTCAACTTCGCGTAGTCCCCAACATTAATTTACTCACACAACCCGTTTCTCACACAACAACATTTTAATCCAAGTATTCAAAAACTTGATGTACTTACCTTGCGGACCCTTGAGAAACCATAGCTCTACCTTGTTGTAGCTGACAGTTGTATCTATTGCGAACTCAATGATGAATCCGCCTATAATTTGATCCAACCAATGATCTACAGCGCGCGTGATATTATCTTCCAAGGCTTCTAGTCTGCGCACTAACTCTAGAGTCCACACTATTGGTTTATCCAATCTGCAACTCCTTTGGCTGTCTACTAACTTCGTGATCCACTCTATTGGCTTGTTGGGGCCTGACCCAGGTTTAGAAGAGTTATTAGCCAAACAAATCCCGTAGCTACTGGCCCTTTCGGCAACAGCCCATGGAGCGCGGACTGAGGTCTCACCTGAGGTAGCAGGGGAGGGTGCTGGAACCATGATTCCGCACCCTTGGGATGTCTTGATGTGGTCTTGGGGGGGTTACACGTCGTTCTATGGCCTCGCGGCACTCTACTTTCATGTAGATCCGGAACAAGGCAATTCCTTAATACTTATTATTAATGAGTTGTTATAGATCATATCTACTTTTTACAGTTTTTAAGCAAACATTTAATAGAGATAACCAGTGTGTGCACCTAGAAACATTATAGATTTGCATAAACACAGAACATAATCATACGCATAGATCAAAACCGATATATCAACCGTAAATTAACCAGATCCACAATATTCTAGAATAGAGACAGTATTTCAGAACCAACTTATCTTTATTCAATTCTTTCGCTAATACAACCAGATCTGCCCTGTGCACTCAACTGTAGGGGTCTGTGCACACAGTTGTGGACTCTACCAGGCCTCTACGCACACAACTACAGAGCCTCTATCTCCTACCCAACACCCTTGACTCGAACTTACAGACGCAGAAACTATTGTATTCACACGACCATGATACCTAGATCCATGACAAAGACTTCACTAAAGCTAACTTCTATTTATAGAGCCTTTCTCTATTTATACATTCCCATGGTCCGCAGACCATGGGCAGGCCAACTAACTTCCTATTATTTTACATCATTTTTGAGCTAACAACCCTTTGACTTGACTCATTTACAATTCACACTCTGCGCACTTCACGAAGTCCGCACCATACCTTTCCCAAAATTGCGAGCTTTGAGCCCCAAAAATTTTATGCGGGCCCTCTGCTACCCAACACACTCATACAAATCAATCGGGAAAGCAGCGAAGAAAATTTTGTGCACTTCTGTATATAGGTAGCAATCCAACCACTATTCCTAAGATATTTGCGAATTCCTGTTTTCTTGTGTTGCGAACTCGTGAATCTTTTTAATTAACCACTCTTCAACTTCTTTCTTTGTTGGATTCCATTGTTTTGACATCAGACATCCCTTAGGCAGATCTCTGTCCCAGCAACGGAACCATATTTTGGCTCGATGGGACCCAGGTTTAGTAGTGAATTAGCCGAACAAATCCTGAAACTACTGGCCCTTTCGGCAACAGTCCACGGTACATGGACTGAGGTCTCACTCGAGGTAGTATGGGAGGGTGTTGGAACCAAGTTTTTGCACCCTTGGTATGTCTTGATGAGGCTTGGAAAGTTCGCGGTCCGACTCTGTGCGTTGCGCTGCTTCTACGCAACTGTCTATCCTATGCAACTACCTTCACGTGGCTAAACGAAGAGCGTGAAGATCCTTTATTCTTAATGTGCTTAGGATTATAGTTCTTAATTTAATTATGTAGGCCCAATATTCTTATTCACCATTCAACATTCATAGCAAGTACACGCAACCAAAAACTGTAAAAAGATGCATAAACATAAATACAAAAACACAGATACACAATATTTCAAAATCAACTTATCTTTATTAATGTTTTTCCTTCAATTACGACCTGACACTACCGAGCGTACTCAGCTGCAGGGGTCCGCGCACTTAGCTGCAGGGGTTCGCACACTCAGTTCTGGACTCTAGACCTTTGCACACTCAATGGCAGACCCTCTACCTACTCCTACGACTCAAGACTCGGACTTACGGACTCTGAATTATTCAATCATCCATCAAGACTTCTCATTTTTCTCCAAAAAAATACTTTTACTACTTAGAGCCTTGCTCTATTTATACAATCCCATGGTCCACGGACCATGGGTAGGCCGACACACTTTACATTAAATTACATTATTTTAGGGTGGACAACCCTTTGACTTGTCTTTACACTTCGCGCTCCACGCACTTTGCGAAGTCTTTAAAATACAATTTGACCCAAAAACTCGGGCTTTAAGCCCCAAAACCATTGCGTGGGCGATCCGATGCCCAACAGTATGACAACAAATTTTAGAAATTCCCAAGAAAACTACAAATACATTGGTTGGGGCCATTCATGGTTGCGGAGATCAAAGATACTGGTGCGGTGAATCTAGCGCAACTTTATGGGATAATGTTACTAGGATGGGAGAATGGCTCATGCCTGAAGCCTTTCCACAAGTCCAAAGTGGCGTCATCAAATTGAACGGGTCTCGGAGATGAGCCCGCAAGTAGGTTTATAGTCAATAACATATAGTTAGTTGCATATCAGTTGTACAGTCAGTTGCATAGTCGGTTGCAAATTCAGTTACATTCCGTTTTCCTTTAATTTTTCCTAGAAAATAAATAGCACGTGTCAGTTTGGTTACGCCAGTAATGCCATGAAACCAAAACCCACGTGTGGTCTGGGGGGGATAGTTACACGTTGTGTGAGTCTTCTCTTCCATATTACCGGTCTTTTCCAAAATAAGTAAGCAATAATACACCTGTCAGAAAAATTTCTGTAAAATCTTTTCCTATTGGGGAAGAAATCAGCGAATAATTACCCACCATTATGAAAACTTTATTAACCATGCGGCCCACTCTGTCCTTTCCTGTGCTACATCATTCCAGTCAAATCCAAGTCAGCCGATGATGGAATAACATGATTAAGATTGCATAGGGAAAGTTGTTGTAGTAATTAGTTACCAAGTCTAGTCAGAAATGTTGTGTGAAATTTGATCTACTTAATCTGCATGGCTACCCAGGAAGTTACAAAGTTTCAAATGTAGGTGATAAAAGAACTTGAAATTCAGTATGAGAACTAGCAGTAGCAGAGACGCAAAAATGAGAAGCCTCTTATAACAGTCTTCTATCAGAGGTGCAACAAGATGACAAAGGAAATTATCTCAGTGCAGGAGGATCGATTGGAAGAACGAATTACAATTTTGGAAACTCTATATGGAAAATATGATAATGCAACGTTAGTGGACATTGATCTCTCAGTTTGTTTCCAATTCCTAGCTTTAACGTGAGATGTATATACAAAGGAGGTTCCAAAGGGAGATGGCACCATGACCACAAATGTTAAAGATGTTTTCAGAGGCCTCCAGCGATCAACACTGATTAATCTCATAAGTCTACCAGTCTTTGGCACGCAATTGGCTGCGATGCAATGCACTAAGCTCCTCGCCAGCATGATTCATGGTGGATCAATATGGCTTGACAATGAATACCCAATTCATGTCGTTGATATCCAGCGATTGGCGACACTCTCAATAGGAGGAAATGTAGTATTTACCGCGTTCCAGGGAGGAATAAAGTAAGCAAAGAAGGAAGGTGACAAAGATTACTATGAAAAATACAAGACCAAGCACGAAGGCAAAGTCACAAATATTGACCTCATAAACAAGGAAGAAATAAAATTCTCTTGTTATATAATAGCAGGGAAGGCAATGAGACATTTTTCCCAGAATGAGTGTACCCTGGATGCAATATCAGTTGCGGAACACTACTGCAAAGGGGAGGTGCTTAACTGGTCGACCTTCATACTGAACAAACTCTTTGAAGCTCGTGAAGACATATATAAGAGAAGCACCAATTTCATATTTGACTATATACTCATGACACTAGCAATGTGGAAATGGGAACCGCCAAAAGCAAGGGACCTGGTTCAAATTAGAGAAGATCAACTTATAGCACTCAGGTACGACCCATAGAGAACCTTAGGGTACCCCAGTAGCAAATAAGTGAAGGAAGTAGCCTTCAATGACTTGTATGAAATGATGCTAATTACAATTAGGAAGGCAGAGCGAATACCCAGGGAGCCGGTGGATGAGTTTTCGTAGGATATCTGGTTTGGGGTTACCCATGGGCACACATATGTTAGGCCAAGATGTGTTCATCCATAAAGGTTCCAAATGAGGCCGTAACAACTTACCTTAATAGAAGCAGTATTCCACACTGAAGTTGGTTCATGGCCAAGGGTTGCATGTGAGATCACGAAGGGAAAATACAAGTATCTATTCAAAGGGATGAAATCGCAATCGTCAATAGGGGAAGCAACAGGAAGCAACAAGAAGATACATGAAGAGGATGATCTGGAGCCTATGATTATTCAAATGGAGCAACAGATGTCTTCCCTCAAACATACAATTGCAAATTTCACAGAACCCTCAGGTGAAACAATTCAATCCATAGATTTTCAAGGATATACAATGTTTAATTCAATCATCACCACCCCTTTATCTGTAGCAATTCCTCATGTTGGCCCTCATGCACAACCAAAAGCCAACAATTCCTAAGCTGAAACAGAAAAGGGGAACTAGAAAGCCAGTCACTAAGAAACCCAAGACAACCCCTATAGTCTTGATTGTCATCCTCACTAGCGAGGCCAACCAAACAGTATATGTGTCACCTATAGTCGAAGAAAATCCTCCATCCACATCCATAGTCTCACCAGGGTCGCTGGATCCATCATCACATATAGCCTCCACTTCCACAACCCTGTTCGAATCTATTCCCCTTGGTACATGTGTGGCAATAGAAGAGAAGGAAGTGGACTCCACACAATAGTACAGTGAGTCTTTCCAAGGCAATGGCGCTCACACATCCTCACTGATATCCCTACTTCTAGGGTCAAGCCCACTACTAGGGGAAGAGTTGATTGTGTCCACACCAGATTTTGTGGGAACTGAACATTACCAGAATGCCTTCCCAATAAATTTCCCACTTATCTCAAACCCAGTTATCATTCCACCCACTCCTTGGTTCACCCCATCTTCAAAGAAAACAACCTCACCCCCATCCCATTCAGAAAAGTCCATTGCCAACGACCTACCCATTCAGAGAAATTTCCCATATTTGAACACAATGCAGGAAGAGACTCTGTAGCACTGGTCATCATTGCAGTTGTTTGGATTTATCCAGCAAGCTTCAGAGAGAAGAGAGAATACATGATGACCTCATCCGTGAACATAAGCAACAGAAAAGACAATTTCAGGAGGTCACGAAAGAAAGGGAACAAATTAGACAAGAAAACAATGGTCTGCAAGCACAAGTAGATCAGGTTACAGATAAATTTTGGGCCCTCTGGCCGATAATCTCAAACCTTTTCATTGAAGCTCCTAAAGATTTTACATCCTCCACATTGGTCAACTATTGTGACCACATCTAGGCAGCGTGTTCGAGCTTGATAAACAAGAATGCATACATGAGAAATAAGTTGGAGACAGTCGGATCGGTGCTGCTTGATTCGACTGAGATTTACACCCATTCAATTGACAAAAAGATCAACACCATCGCTACTGCAAAACAATCCCTTGTTGAAGCACTTGCAGATGGTTATGCCTTAATGGAGAAAGTGCACGATTGGTCAGGCAACCTAGCCCAAAAGAATCAACTTGTCTATCCTCTGCGAGAAAAACTACAAAATTTAATTGTCGATCGAAAGACATGCATAGGCTCAGTCCGGGTGTAGAAGATTGATGAATAAATCACTTCCATTCAGGCACAAGTTGAACAAATAGAGGAAGAGTCTGTAAAAACTAAAAAGAAAATCCGTGACCTCATACCATCAGTCTGCCTACATGTTCTTGCTCTGAAAGAAGTCTACAACAACAATGAAGCACAACATAACATACTACAAAGAAACAAGCTGAGTTAGCCAACATCTAGCATGTTGGAAGACTTCATCAAGCAGGTTGACCCAATAGCGGTTGCATGGAAAACAATGCTCAACGACTACAACAAATTTAGGCAAGAAACAAACACAATTGTTCCTGAATTGGGGACTTCATTTGGAAAAGAAGGCTAGTGTGTAGCAGAAGCAACCGAAGTAGTAGCCCCACAGAAGGAAGGAATAGAGCAGCAACAGGCAGAAATACCCGCAGAACCAATAAGAGGACCCACAACACTTGAGATAGATTGACTCAAGGATGAGTCAAAGAAAAATGGTCGGGGCCTATTGGGGCCTTCATTTTGAATTTGAAAGTTTTGAGGGTATTAAGGTGGAAAACAGGTGGTGGGAACAATGGTCGAGTTGTGGAGAGGATAACTGGGAAGTGAAGCAAGACCATGCAGTAGAGTGGCGGTTGCTGCAAGGTGTTGAGAGCAAGCAGGACCAACCGAGTGGACAAGGAGGAGAGTGGGAAGCAACCGAGGGCAAAGACAGTTGAACAAAACTAGTAGTTGGAGTAGTAGAGGAGAAGATAAAAGGATAAGACAACACGGAGAAAGGGTTGGTAACTAGTAGGAGCCAGAAGCACATAGGAACAGGATTCGAAGACTTGAGCAGTTGCGGAATGGTCAGAGCTAGGCTTGGCCTGAGGTCTAAGGCATCTTGTGGCCATGGTATTTTATGTATTTGATCAAGGCTTTACGCCTGATGTATAATGTAATGAATCTTCATTTTAATTAATATGAATGAATGAATGAACCAGTTTGCATGGCATTGTGATTAAGCATATTGTTCTGGTTCACAAACCTGCTCAAAATTTTATATGAATGGTATTTTTTGGATGAATATGGTAACTATAAAAATATGATGTTGTGATGAATGTATTATTTAAAATACTTATGAGTTAATGTCTAGATTGTCCTTGATATCCCTATAATCCTTCTTAGTTTCGGTCACGACACGCCTCGGGTGAGACTCCTTACCCTTTGGGTAAGGTGAAAATGTTGGCATTGTCCTAGACTACAGCAAACCCTTGTTGGCCCCTTATTCCTGAACACAATGTCTTTCCCTGATGACATTTTTATGCCAACAAGTTGGTTCTCAAAATTGCTACAACAAGAATGCATGTTCAATGTGAAAATCATGAATACAAACAAATTCTAGGAATGTTCAAACATTCCTATTTGAATGGCCATGACCCTTATCGAGCCTCCATACACTAACCGTGCCCACCTCCATATTGAGTTCCACAAATATTTTACTCTAAGTGATAAAAATGCATATGTTAGGAACACATGCATGCTTTTAAAAGTGTGCACATGTTATTAGCACATGTGCATTCTTTTGTCAAAGAACATTTAAAAAATCAAAAGCGATGACCATGTTTTATTCATTTCTCCTACACACCATGTCTTTTCTCTAACCTATTCATACATTTTCATGCTAACTCAAACCATAATTCACAAGGACAAGCATGAGAAATTTTAGTAGCATTCACACTCAATATTTCAATAGAGAAGTTCCCATTTTGACGTAAGTTTTATTGTAATTTTTCCTTTTTATTTATGCTAAATTATACACATTTAAATAGTTTATTATTATGTATATGCATTTTATATTCTATTAAAATTGAGGAAAATCTTGATCTAAACCCAAAACATATTCCCAACGTCTCCATGAGACCCACACATGCAAATTAATCAGTTTCTAAATGAAATAAGAAACCTCATTTGTGAGCTTAGAATACTACAGAGCCATCTCATATTTCCTAGGCTACTTCACTCAACCATTATTGCTTCTGTTGGCCATATCTATGACTAATTATCCAATATCTATGAATGAAAGGATGGCCTGTTGGGCCTGCCGATCACCAAATTGCTGATATGTGAGACCCGCAGGATGTGGGACTGCCCACTGTCGATCGTCGATTTATTGAGCTCTACACCTGCTGATAGCCGATTGCGATGAACTCTCGGGGCTCGCCGATCACCAATAGGCCTGGTCCCACCAATATGCGGGATGCAGGATTGTGATATGGCCGATATGTGAGATTGCAATATCGCTGATATGCAAGATGTGGGACTTGCAATATGCGATGAGCGCCAAACCTTCGATATCCTTCTCTCCTTCCCTTTACAAGACAACAAGCTCTCTTAACTTTAACAAGCCATATGTTTTTATCCAAAAGTCCATTTTCGGACTTCCTTATACTATTGGGAAGCTCATTCTAGGCACTATGCAATGGAGAGATTCTGATTTGGCTTTAAGTGCTCTTGTGCCTTGGAAGATGGCTTCAAACCTCACTTCTCTTTGGCAACTTTGATCAACTAAAAACTCATAATGCAGTGAGTGACAACAATATGATTAGTCGAAGAGGTGACACAATAAGGGATTCCTTCTCCAAGCATCCCCGCCTCTTTGGTTGGGAGTTTGCGAAAACTTTTTTGATTCTATGCCTTTTGAAATTAGAAATGAAATTTGAACTCTTGAAACAAAGAAATTTGGAGAATGTTTGTACTACTCAGATTCAAAAGTTGTATGTGGTGGTAGTACTAATTGGGTACCGGATCTAGGCAAATGGAGGAAGATGCGATTATACTTTCTCCACTCAATTTTTCAACTCATAGGTAGATGGCAAATCTTCTTCACATGGTGTTGTGAGATGAACAAGTGGACAACTACAAGCTTTTCACTTATAAAGAGGATATAAAGAGGATCCTACGAGATATTCAATATGGTATGGATGAAATAGTGGTTCATTTGAACAAAATGGAATGTTATATCATTTCAGATTCTAATACTAAGTCAGAGGCACCTAAGAATGGGGAGGCGGTCATTGATGCTACTCCACTTAACATGGTGATAGCACCTCCTTCTCCATATGTCCCCGTGATTATCTTAGATGGCTGAATCTATAACTGTTTTTGTCTCTTGAGTGTAATGACTATCGTCCTTATGGTGTCATGGTCATCTATATTTTATGTTTATGTTTCGTCTTTATTCTTTTAGTCAGATTTTTATTTTTAGGATGTTATGTATTGTTTAGTAGTAATCTTCAGATTTTTTGGTGTTGTCAGTGAACCATTGGGTCATCTTGTTAAAATATGTGATTGTTCTTTTATCAGAAAGTTACAGGTGTTCTGATGAGGTCAACATGGTCTTCAAAGAATTTTAAATGTAATTTTGCTCCATTTTGACTATTAATAGAATATCAAGGGATGGACATTACACCAAAAAAGATTAATTTTTCATTATTGCTTTCACAATTCAAGGAATTATGCAGAAAGAAAGAAATAAATATAAATAGAAAGAGCACTAATTAATTATTTGAATCTCTCTTATGCTCAACTTTATGGTTGGGTAAGAAAGCAGCACTTTGGATGAAATAAATATTTATCTCCTTGGTGCTTTGTCTATAGAAGGGACACTTTCTCGATGGTCATTTCTAGCTAGAATTTGGCTATTTTTTTCCTTCAAATTATTTGATATTAAGAGTGTGCATCATAAAAAATTCTTAAAGCACCCAAAATCTTGAAACTCAACAATTGTAATCCAAATTTCTAAAAAATTCTCATATTTTTATCAAATTCTCTAATTTATATAAAATCAACTTTTCTTTACTCACGTATCTCAATTATTCCAACTTCAGATCAAACAAAGTGCCACCGCCATATCTTCATCCACCACTCGCTTATATACGAAACCGCCACCTCTCGTTGAGTGCAACGGCAACGGTGGGCACAACGAAAGAAAATTCTTCATTCACCCACCACTTGTATTCGGAACCTCCACCTCTTGAACGGTGGACCCAGAGGGAAAGAAAATCTTCATTCATCTACCACTCACTTGTATTCGAAATTTTCACTTTCACTTCTTGTTTACTTATTCCAACCGTGGACCCTCAGGAAAAGAAAATTATCTATTCATCCATCACTCACATCGGTTGGAAACCGCCGCCTCGTGGGCACAACAAAAGAAAATTCTTCATTCACCCACCACTTGTATTCGGAACTTCCACCTCTTGAACGGTGAACCCAGAGGGAAAGAAAATCTTCATTCATCTACCACTCACTTGTATTCGAAACTTTCACTTCTTGTTTACGTATTCCAACCGTGGACCCTCACCACTAATCTAATAATCCTGATTGAGAGGTTAGAAAATGCTACGAACCATTGATTGAGAGGTTAGAAAATGCTACGAACTCTGCAATGCAATCTAATAATCTCAGTCGAACCATTCATCATAAGTAGTTTGCAATATCATACCTCACAGCATACCAGTTACGAATGTTACCAGTTACCAGTATTCATTGAATTGAGGGCAAAAGGTTTTTTTAGCTCTGAGATTTTCAAATATATATTCAGCCGTCTCTGTGATTCCTTCTGTTGTGTTATCAGAGGGATTCGATATATTATTGGTGTCACAAAATCATATCATATGATGGGTGATCCTGGTTTCCTCCCTGGGTTTATTGGTGTCGGCATTAACATTGTCATCCACCAGATTCTTCACCACGTTGGCATTGCAGTCAACTGCAAGAAAGAGTTGGAGTCTCTAAGACATCTGGTTACCACAATCGAGCCGATGGTGACGCAGTTCCATCAATGGCGTATGGAATTAAATAGGAGGAGAACAACTTCCACTGCTGGAAGTGACGTCAATGTGTCAGCCATCAATACATGGGTTACAAACTTGCACGCACTTCTGCAACAAGCACTAGCAATAGTGCAAAAGTGCTCAATTATACGGAGGTCCGATGTAATTTCTCGTTATAAAACTGGCAGAAGGATCGCTAGTTTAATGTCAGAGATCGACAAACATCTGAAATTGGTTCCTTTGGTCCATTTACAGCAGCACACGGAGATGGAGATGAGGAGAGAAAGCGGTCAAGCTTCAAGCAGTACTTCTGCAACCGTCTGTGAAGGTCTTGCTCCTGCTGCAGGCGGCTTCTTAATCCAGGAACCCTTTATAGTCGGACAAGAGAAAGGATTTACAACACTGGAGGGGTGGTTGATCAATGCAGATGTCAAGTCTCTTTCCCGCATTGGTGTTGTTGGGAAGGGTGGATCCGGCAAAACTCTTCTTCTAAAGAGACTCTTCGGCTGCCCAAAGGTGAGGGATTTCTTTAACGATGGTTTGTTGCTTTGGCTGACTGTTTCACAGTCTCCCTCCTTTGCAAGCCTTAGGAATGATCTTTGTAGACAAATCACAATTCAAGAAAAAGTAGATTTGCCTCAAAATATGACGGAAGAGGATGTTAAAGTCTGGTTGAACCAGAGAATGCAGGGGAAAAGGTTTGCCCTCTTCTTAGATGATGTCTGGGGAGACGGTGGGACACTGCTGGAGGAATTAGGTGTGGCCCTGCTCATCCACAACTCCCACTCCAACATTGTTGTGAGTTCAAGGAATCACAGAGCACTGCTGCAGATGGGAGTTTCAGAGAAGTCTTTGATAGCAATGACAGATCTGGTAGAAGAAAAGAGCTGGGAATTGTTTGCTTATAACGCTTTTCCACATAATGATGGAAATGTCCCTGCAAACATTGACGACAAAACGGCCAGGCTTGTGTGCGCCAAATGTGGAGGGCTTCCCCTTGCGATCAAAGTAATAGGGAGGTCAATGGCAGGCATCACTGATGCGCGGGAATGGGAATTGGCAGTCCAGAGCCAACAACATGCAGATCTGTATGATCGCTTAAGGTGGAGTTACGACTCTCTCGGCGACGTCAATCTACAATTGTGCTTTCTCTACTTAGCTGCTGCCTTCTCAGAGGACCGAATTGTTAAGGTCGAGGGTCAGTTGATTCCGTTGTGGCTGGGAGAAGGTCTGCTTGCAAGAAAGAAGCTGCAAGATCAGCCTGGCCACGAAGACCCATTCGAGATCGGAAGAATTTATGTGAAGGTTTTAGCAGATCGGTGTTTGGTGGAACCCATGCTCAGAGACATCGATGGGCGCGTGATCCATGTGAGGGTGCATGACGTCATCCGTGGTTTGGGCATACACATTGCTGAGATGGAAGAAAACTTTGACTGCCGCACAGGAAAGGGTTTGAAGGTGCTGAATCAAGATGAGTGTTCAGGCCGCACCCGGATTTTGTTGAGCAGCAACCAATTGAGTTCGCTTCCTGAAACATGGAGAGATCCAAAAATCTGTGCACTGTTGATGGCGGACAACCAACTAACAGAAATTCCAAGAAAGGTGATTGGGAGTATGATTTCTCTCAAGATTCTTGATTTGAGTTTCTTGTCACTACAGTCATTGCCAGAGAGTGTGGGGTGTTTAAAACAATTAGCATGCCTCAGCGTACGTGGCGTGCCCATCAAAAGGCTACCTGCATCTCTCACAGCTCTCCCAAACCTCCAAATGCTTGATCTTGCTGAGTCCAGCATCACAGAATTACCATCTGACATCGACAGGTTGAGATGCCTGATGTTTCTGGACATGTCTCATTGTGATGATTTGCAATGTTTGCCTAGTAGCTTCTCAGGACTTACCTCTTTGCAGTGGTTGGACATGAGATACTGCAGTAACGTGTGGGCAACACGTGATAAAAAGAGATGGAAAAAAGTGGCTTCCATTGCGGATTTGAGTAGTCTAACACAACTAAAAATGTTACGTGTATCAAACAACGGAGAAACAATTAGTGAAGGGACATTGGGGAGCATGCTTCAAATGGAGACACTCGAGTTGCAGCTGACATCGATGACAGAGTTACCTTCCGTCATATTCAACATGTCAAAGTTGAGAAGGTTCAGTTTAGAGTGCTCCCACGTGGTTAAGATGGAAAGTAAGTTTTCCGAATTTCACAATTTGATGCATCTTCAATTGTGGAATTGTCCGACGTTAGAAGACCTTCCGGATTTGCATAACCTCAGGAGTTTGAAGAGATTAGATATTTTTTATTGCATAAAGTTAAGGAAATTTCCTAAAGAGTTTGGTGAGATTGGAGCATTTCCTTTATTAGAAATATTTTCATTATCTTATTTAAATGAATTAGAGCAGTTACCATTAATAGAAGATGGGGCAATGCCTATGCTCAAAGTATTGACCGTGATGCGATGTGAAGCATTACACACATTGCCAGAAAGTTATTTGAATCTCAAAACATTGCAAAAACTAAGGGTGTTTGGTTGTTCAATGGTATTAGCGAAACTACAGAGAATCAAGTTAGTAGACCCAAAAGTAGAAGTGGTAACTATGTCTATGATAGATACAGAAGAAATTATACAAAAGTATAATCAAGTAAGACATTCATTAGAAGGTTGGAGCTTTGGTGAATCTTGGAGTAATGAGTTTTGGCTTTTCCTACAAGATCTTTATAGATCTCTATGATCAATATTTCCATGATCAAGATTTGTAATTTGTATTCATGATCAGTTATGTATATACAAAAAAAATGTGTTTGATAGTGTAAAGTAGCAGCCTTAAAATGCTTTGTGCTAGAATGTATTATACATTTTATAGCATCTAACATAACACAGTGTGGTAAGCAATAATTGAAAATAATAAAATCATTTTAATCAACAATATTATTTTCCATTCAAAATAATATTACAACATAAATATACGTTTATATGTAGTTTGATCTTTGTACACAATGTCTATGATAGATACTGAAGAAATTATACAAAAGTATAATCAAGTCGAAGATTTCTTAGAAAGTTGGAGCTATGGTGAATATTGGATTAATGAGCTTTGGCTTTTCCTACAAGATCTTTATAGATCTCTATTATCAATATTTCCATGATCAAGATTTGTAATTTGTATTCATGATCAATTTTGTATATACAAAAAAAAATGTGTTTGATAGTGTAAAGTAGCACCCTTAAAATGCTTAGTGCTAGAATGTATTATACATTTGATAGTTTGTAACATAACACAATGTGGTAAGCAATAATTGAAAATAATAAAATCATTTCAATCAACTTATTTTTTTTTCAATTCAAAATAATATTACAACATAAAATCTACTTTTATATGTAGTTTGATCTTTGCACACAATCATCGCACATTAATTGTTCACATAGTGCAAATAAATTAAGACACCAATATCTAGAAAACAAATAATACATACCTGAAACACAGGTCAAGTTATGTCCTTGAAAGTGAATGTGCAATTATTTTGGCAACTTGAAAAACATCACTTGAGTGAAAGGGCATGCAGTTGACATTTTCCATTAACCCACAATTCATTTTACAAAAGCATGACATTTACATTTTAATTCATGCTTTAAGAAGAAGAAATGATGATACAAATGACAAGTATGAAACGAATCAATAAGGTCCTTGTAAGTGACATACTTATTATGATCGTAAAAATTATATAATCACATAATGCACTATTGTGCAAGTGGAAAATAATATTAAGAATTGCTCTCATCTTAAGGTACATTACACCTTATAGAGAAATATAAAAAACATTTCACCCTTTAATATACAATTTGTATATATTGCAACACATAACCAAGTTTTAGCAATATCAATTACTGAGACATAAATGAATGGAAACTAAAGTTCAAGCCTCACAAAGCTTAAAGTTAGCATCATATTTATATTTTTATATGTTGGTACCAATAATTAATATCTCAAAGCTTAATAACCTAATAGTTATATATTAACAATGTATACATATTTATGTATAAGAGCATTTAGTTTTCTTCCATGCATTTACAAATTGGCATAACAAAGATACAACTATATATTTCCATATGTCCCAAGGGGAACACACTTGCATTTTGCATAGTGTGTACTATAAGCTCTAAAATGTTGATCATGCTTAGATGCTTCTTTGCATATAGCCTTATAATTTGCATCAAGCAATCCAAACAACAAAATATAAGCATTGAATTTCTATGGAAAAAGTTAAACCAACAATAACAAACAAAAGTTGTTGACTCCACCAGGAAACTTTAAGAAACAACAAAAGATGAGCTTTCAATTCACAAGAAGATGTTAACAACAAGAACAAAGAACATTATTAACAACAACTACAATAATCAAAATAAGGAGAAGGGAAATACAATGCAATTAGTTCAAGATATATAATATTGTGTTTGCAAAGTCCATTCATGAATATAACTCCTTATATAAATGAGTTATTCCCATTGATAATTCAAAATTAAACATTAGTAGATATATACTCACCCCAACCACTATTGAAGTTCGAATTTGAGAAACTTACACAAACAATTGTTCAATCAATGAATCAACAATAAGGTAATATAGAAGGGAATATTAGGGCAACTACACATACTTCGTTCTCAAAATTTCTACAACAAGAAAGCATGTTCAATGTGACCTGGATGTTGTGACTGTAGATCCTTTATTATTATAGAAATTAATAATTTTAAATTATAAGTGAATTAAAATATTATTCCAATTAGTAAGTCTTTAACCCAATTTATCTTGAATAGGTTGGACCCCAACAAATTATATTATTTAAAATTAATTATTTATAGATAATATTTATTATAACATTTAATTTATGATTTCGAAATAAAATATTTAATTACTTCATAACAGCTAGTTTCTAATATCAAACAATTTAATGAGTCAAACCCTAACAAACTATATATAAAATTAATATTATAATCAATTTATATTATCAAAATAATATTTATTTATTATATAACAACGAGTTTCTAACTAAATTATTAAACAAATTACCTTACGACTAATTTTCAATAGCTAACTATGGGCATTGATGCATCCTTGCTATTTATTCCCTCATATCTATTGATTTCTCACCTTGTCCTGAGGATGAACCACATTAGTTGGTTCCAAACGTCAACCAAATCCTAATGATGTGATTAATCCGAAAGACTAATATCAACATTATGGATCAAAAAAGTATTAGATCTAACATAACACAAGGTGGTAAGCAATAATTGCAAATAATAAAATCATTTCAATCAATGTTTTTTTTTTTTTTTTTTTAATTCAAAATAATATTACAACATAACATCTACTTTTATATGTAGTTTGATCTGTGTATACAATCATCTCACATTAATTGTTCACATAGTGCAAATAAATTAAGACACCAATATCTAGGAAACAAACAATACATACCTGGAACACACGTCAAGTTATGTCCTTGAAAGTGAATGTGCAATATTTTTGGCAACTTGAAAAAAATCACTTGAGTGAAAGGGCATGCATTTGACATTTTCCGTTAATCCACAATTCATTTTACAAAAGCATGACATTTACATTTTATATTAACCTATGATTCATGCTTTAAGAAGAAGAAAATGATGATACAAATGACAAATATAAAAGGAATCAATAAAGTCCTGGTAAGTGACATACTTATTGTGACCATAAAAATTATATAATCACATAATGCACTATTGTCCAAGTGAAAAATAATATTAAGAATTGCTCTCATATTAAAGTACATTACACCTTATAGAGAAATATAAAAAACATTTCACCCTTTAATATACAATTTGTATATATTGCAACACATAACCAAAATTTAGCAATATCAATTACTAAGACATAAATGAATGGAAACTAAAGTTCAAGCCTCACAAAGCTTAAAGTTAGCATCATATTTATATTTTTATATGTTGATACCAATAATTAATATCTCAAAGCTCAATAACCTAATAGTTATATATTAACAATGCATATGTATTTATGTATAAGAGCATTTAGTTTTCTTCCATGCATTTACAAATTGGCATAACAAAGAGACAACTATATATTTCCATATGTCCCAAGGGGAACACACTTCCATTTTGCATAGTGTGTACTATAAGCTCTAAAATGTTGATCATGCATAGATTCTTCTTTGCATGTAGCCTTATAATTTGCATCAAGCAATCCAAACAACAAGAAAAGGTTAAACCAACAATAACAAACAAAAGTTACCGACTTCACCAGGAAACTTTAAGAAGCAACAAAAAATGAGGTTTCAATTCACAAGAAGATGTTAACAACAAGAACATTATTAACAACAAATACAATAGTCACAATATGGAGAAGGGGTCACCATATCAATTATTGTGAAATTTGTGAATTCCAAGGAGTTGGTCTTGGCTATGCTTAGAATTGAGAAAGAACTAAAATAACCCATTCATAGGGCCACACATTACTAATCATCTTTCTACCCCCATGATGCAGGAGCATCTCTGGCCTATAAAAATCAACATCAATCGATTTCAATTAGTAGTTAGAGGATGAAATAAGAGTTTTGCTACAATGTTGGAACTCCACCTTGATGTCACAATACTACCACTACACCATTGATATTATTCTGTTGCAACTCCACCATTATTGATATGGTGTTGTGAATCTACCTTATTGTTGTAGTGTTGCAACTCCACCATTTTTGTTACAATGACGTGGATCCACCATCAATGTCATAGCGCTACAACTCTACTTTTGTATTATAATGTTGCAACTCCACTTTGCTATTACAATGTCGCGACTCTACCTTATTATTATAGTACTACAACATTATGGATCATGCTTTAATACAACTCACATGTCTTACAGGACTTTGTTATAAATCATAATTTAGGCCACCTATGCGAAGAAATAATAATTGGTTTGAGAAACATAAGAGGAAGTTGAACGACTATGATTTTTCAATTTCCAAATTGTTATTTAAGAGCAAGGTATAAACAAACGATTGGGGAGGACAAGAAGAACAAAAGAGATAATGAAGTTGAGAGGGAATGAAGGAACATAGTAAGATAAATAGTTGAGTGTGTTTGTTTGTAAAATAGATGATGCTTATACAAATTCACAACATAGAGTAGGAACATACACAAATTGCAAAAATAAAATTGGTGTTATATGAATAAGAAATAAATTTGTTTGTGATCTCTTATCTTGTTTCTTGTAACTCTCAATTCATTCCTACATTATTAGTTTTAAATATCTATTAACACCAACAAACAAGTAGTTGTGTGCTCTATTTACTAAGACCTTATAGTTGGTTGTGTAGAAGATTTTATGGTCACCTATGTCAAGTGGTATCAAGTCCATGACATTAGTTTCTTGATAGTGTTTCTATAGTATATGGTTTTGGAATGACCTAAGAGGGGTTATTTAGTGCAATTGCTAGAAGCTAAGTTGTGAGAAACTAAGCCCACATAAAGCTTGCAGGTGTTGGTTAGGTTGACGACCACTAGGCAACTTGTAGGAATTCCACCATGTAGAGAATGAGTAGCACAAGGAGGTGCAAGGAATCAAGAATTGGAGGAATTGAGGAATATAATAGGATATATAAAAAATAGGAGGCTTGGGGATGTTGAATCAGACTTAAAGTTGAAGTATGAGCTTGAAGAATAGAGAAATATTGAGGAAGTGGACCTGATAGTATAATTGATATCCTTTCTAAAGGAAAAAGGTAGTGCAAAGGTGGAAGTTTCATGCTATGATGGTATTTTAAAGGCAGAAAATTTCATTGATTGGATAAGGGAGCTCAGAAGGTGACTTAAGTATCAAAATGTTCAAGACCCCAATCATATTAAATTTTCCATGATAAAATTAAAGGGGAATGCTACACTTTGGTGACATAGGCTAGAAAAGGATAAGTTAGGCAGTAGGTAAGAGAAGAATATAACCTTGAGGAAGATGGTGAGAAAAACCAAGGAGAAGCTCCAACCTCTTGATTACCAACAAAATTTGTGTAAATAAGTGGGGAATTAAGGAAGAAAAATTGACTATCTAGGAGTACATTGAGGGATTTTTTAAAATTGTCTCTACATTAGGGACTAAAGAACTATAATATAAAAGAGTAGTGAGATAGGTGAATGGTTTAAAATATTAGATTTAATATAATATCACCACACATTTCTTTCAATGTAAATGAAGCCATCAAGTTTCCTTGAAGGTGGAAGAAATGTTGGCAAAAAGGACAACATAATTGTTGGATCTCTTAATACCATTGTGGTAACTTGACATACTAAGGTGGGGGGGGGGGTGGGTGGGGGTGAATAAATATCGTGCAGTGGTCACCAAATTATAATTTTTTTTCCCTTTCTTACAATTTTAACTAAAACATTAATTAATCAACAACATATATAAACATCACATGCACATATCATGAGCAACATATAAACATGAAAGCGACATATCAACACATGAACACAAGATATAAGGTGAAAACATTTTGGGAGACATACCACCATACACTTTTATCTTCTTGTTCTTTTTATTAGTATAATATTTATTTTACATCATATCACTAGCCACCACCATTGTGCAAGCCCTGACTAGTGATTCATGCGAGCAACAAATCACTCTAAGAAACTACTTGATGAAAGCCACCACTTCCTCGACCTTGCAACCACCTATAGGAAGCCACTACTCCCTAAACTATGTAGACCACTACCTACTAGTAACCACCATTCCCAATAGTTTCCAAAGCCACCACATGGGGGAATCCACCACTCCCAAAATTTTCAAGTCACAACCCAAAGGAAGCCACCACTCACCCACTGAAGGCCCCATCCTTCAAGATATTTATTGGAAGCTTGAAAATAATTTGTGGGGGGGGATGGGGTGAATTAGTATTGTACCAAAGGGATCACTTATACCAACTTTTCTCTTCTTTACAATTTTACTGAATCATGCATTAGACTTTAACAACATGTTATTGTTGCTACAACACCCTCCAAAGGTTGTCCTACATTCAAATTTTGGACCCTCCCTTTGATCGTGTGAACTATCACTTTGATTTATTAGAGTGATATAACACTTGTTCTTAAATTTTTCAAGTTCCTTTTAAAAGAAATCCAAAGTGTTGACTTTTGTCAGTGAAGTGTCGTTCTTTGTAAATAAGTAGTTCTGACACATCATTAGAAGGAAAATATGGTCCATTCTCTTGCATTAATATAACCTATCTATCATGAGGACATGCATTGGACTCATTCTTAAGGTGTTGTGCACTTTCCCTTCATAGTCAATCCTCGTGTCAGAAATGTAAATCCTAAGTGTCGTTTTGTTGTCATTCAATGAATACATGTTGATTTTGGGTACTAACTGTCTTCTCGTCATATGGTTTATTTTTTATGAGCACGTGATCATGTTCATGCCCTGTTATATGCTTTCACTCTCATTTTAATACCTCATTGATCCCACACTTAGTCATTTTTCAGAGCTCTCACTGTCCTCGCAACTTGCTCGATCACAGACTCACCCTTTTCCCCCCTGTAACTATAAGTGGGTAGTCCTACGCCATATTGAAGAAATTTTATGACTCTTGGAACTCCCCACTGCATAGCACTAGAGGACAATCTCCCTTAGTTGTGCATTGCAAAATCCTAGTGCTAATTCACTTAGTTCTGTTGATTGCACTTTCCCAATGTGCAGTCTTGATCAACCCTACCTTTCCCTACGCATTATGCAATCATAGTGGATAGTGGAGCTTTATCTAGACCCTTCTAGTGATTAGCTATGTAGTCCCTCAACCTTCTCCCTTGGCCACTACGCACTGCACATTCACAATGCCCAATCATGCCTCCTTTCCTCTTGTTCTTTCCTACTGTGCAATCCCTTAGCTAGCCTTCCCTTCACTACACACTACAAACTTCCAGTGGATATTCAGGCCATCGCTCAGTCCCTGCAATGCTCAACTATGTAGTCCTTAGGTCCTCTCCATCAAGAACTATGCATTGCACATTCCTAATGAGTTGGAAATAATTCCTTGCCTCTTACACTTGTAGGATGTACAATCCCTGACTTATCTATCTTTTCCAATTGTGAAATACTCAATCACAGTGCCTAGTACCTCTCTCCTTGCCTCCTGATCTTGCACACTGTGCTCAAGAAGGATTCTCTCCTGAAACCTTGTGCACTGTCCCATCACAGTTATCATTTTTCATGAGAAACAAAGTAGACTAGGTGATTCTCGTACTGATATTGTCTTGTCATGTGTGGATTTCATTTGTAGGTGTTATCATTTTAAAATGGTAGGATGAGGTTCAACGAGGACCTCAAGGAGATGTTTTTAGAAGACACTTGTGAAGACAAATCTTGAAGAGACCATTCTACAAATAAACAAAGGAACATTGAACTATGACAGAAGGATGGAGATCAAGATGACATGGAAGACTCTAAAACTATGATCAAACCCTTTGGAGGATGAATATGAAGTACAATGAATAGCTGAAGGCATAGCAACAAAGAGAAGAGATTAACATGGATACACTATAATCAAGTCTTATGTCACCATTTCCAAGTCATGACTTCTCAAAGTGTCACCATAAGAGTCATATGTTGTCAATGTATTTTGCCACAATTTGTGGAATGTAATATTATATTTCCAAAAAAATTAGAAAATTTAAAATGTGTGGAAGCCCCAGGTGAAGGGTCACTAGAAAGTTATAAAGTCATGTAGAGGCTCAAATGTCACATAGGAATTTGAAAATTCACATGAGAAGCTCAAGAGTCATTAGGGAGGTCAAGAGTCACATGGGAGGTGGAGAGTTAGCTCATTTGTTATACACCCTCAAAGCTCAAGCAAGGGAAATTTTCTCCTTTCCTTCTCAAGCTAGTCATAGGAGAGAAGATTAGACTTTTGAGGAGAAAGTGGCGGCTTAACATTCCACTATTGGAACTAGTGTTGGATCATTCTAATGGTGTTTCTTGAGACTTTCACTTACTGATTTGAAGCTCTTCGAGTTGGTGCACTTTCATGAATATGTCATGGATGATTGGAAGACTATTCTTTCATTGTTTACAATGTAAATTTATGTTTATATATATTAATGAAAAGGAACTCTTTGTTGGGTTTAGTGAGCATATTTGAATCATGCATCTCTTGCTTTTATGATCATTGCTTCTTTCTGAACTATTTCACAAGATAATTAACAATTATTTTAGATATATGCATGTTTCTTTATTAGGATAGTACTATTAATTTTCTTATAAAAGACTCACTTTCCCTTCCCTTTTGTGAAAGAACCTTATACAATTTCTAATTGAATACTTCACAAGGCTAATTTACTTGATCATATTGAAAGTATATGCATACTCTCTTATGATGTTTATTGTATCCAAGACAAATCATTAACAATATGGAAACTGTGCCTATTTCATAGATGGGGCTCCTACTCCAAAAGGTAAGAGGTATAATTGGGACTTCATATCGAGGAGACCCCCTGTATGTTGGTGGTTTCCAACATTGTCAACATTGTAGTGCTAAAAGGAGGGAAACTTTTTTATGGTTGATAATTCACTACATTCACATAAAGAACCTTGTCTTCAAGGTAGTAATTGTCCAAGCCTAACTCCAACTCATATATCTAATAAAGAAGTATCATCTCACCAAGGTTTGAGTTGTGCTTACGAAGTCACCTACGAGCAACTCCAAAAAAATTAGCCTATTACTTGTTAGTTTGCTAGAGCTCTTGGATTACTTCCTGCCACATTCATTCTTCCTCATAAGAAATCAAAGAAAGAGACAACCCTCCGTGGTATTTTAGTTTCTTCAGTGGAGGAGTTTGTTATCCCAATCCTTGAAGATTTAGATGTCTCACTTGAAGAATATATTCATGAAGGGGACCTTCCACCACCTACTTGGGGAAATATGGAGGGAGACGAGGAGGACTTTCACTCTTCGGATGATGAACAACTGAGAAATAATGAACAACCAAATTACAACGAAAATCTGAATGGTGAAGGAGAATAATTTTTAGAATTGGAGAGTTAAGAGGAGGAGGAGGACGAAAACATGGTTTATGACCAATTGGATTGGATGGCCCAAGGGCCTCTTTCTCTTCCGATAAATCTTCATCGCTTACCAAATCACTCAGAAAATTTGCTTACAAAGTATGATCCAAACAAGAAAGGAAAAGTTGAAGATCACACTGATGACTTCTACTACATCTACGAATGTTAGAGGTACGTTTTGATGATATTGCTTATAGATTATTTATGTACACTTTTGAGGGTAGAGAATTAGTTTGGTGCCATAGCCTTCCACCTAATCCAATCCATAATTGGGGGGAGTTTAAATAGTTGTTCTTAAGGTATTTTGTTTTTGATAAAATTCCTGCAATATTACATAAAGAAATCGGAAACATTAATATGGGGGATAAAGAAAAGGTTAAGGATTTTAATCATAGATTTACTGGTATTTTGAACGAATTCCCCACTAATGTCTAATCTCACAATTCAATCACTATGGATTATTATACTGCTACCTTGGCCACTAACATTTCTGTTTTTTTAAAACGAGTTGCAAAGGAAAATCTCGGTCTTAATTTTGCTAAAGTAATTGCTTTTGAGGACTTAAGAACTATTGGAGTCATTTCTGATTAGGAAGATTCAAAGGACCCCAAGGACAGTGGGAAAAAGTCTCAATCCTCTTCAGCTAATACTAAAGAGAAAGATCCTTTTGACATGGAAAGCTTGACTAAGTCCTTGAAGTTGTTAACGAATGAAGTATCTCTAATTAAAAGGAAGTCAAGTGATGATTATACTAATAATAAGTCCTTTAAACTGAACTGTAAGAAGAACACCAATCAACCAAACAAGTCTACAGAAAGCTAAAATTTTGTATTTAACATTGACAACCTGGGCATGGATAATAATTGTACTTTACATCAAGAAGCACATTCTAAAAAAGCATGCTTGCAATGGAAACATAACATGAATGTTGTGGTTTCCAATGTCATAGAAAGTTTGTCGGTAGAAGAGCATCTAGAGAAGACTCAAGAAACTAGTGAATCAACCTCAATAGAGGAAAAAAAGGTGTTGGTTATTTGATTTCATGTTTGATCTTATTCTGAATAATGATCGACAAGGTACTAGTGAGCCCCTAGTGGGTGATGCTCCTCCTCAACAATCATGTAGGAAATATAATTTGAGGAGAAAAGGACCAGTACTTGAGCAAGATGTAAGGAAGAAATTGTTGAGAAAGATTTTACCTCCTAATAATCCTACTCATCGCAATTAGAAATAGTCCAGGAGTGCTTAGTCTTAGTAGAATGATTCCATAAATAATAAGAATAATTTCGTCACTCCTGAGGAATCAAACAAAGTTTCAACACCTACCACTTGAGGACCCCTTTCCAAACATCAAGACATTGATTATAATGTTCTTGGAGACATGAATAAATATTGTGCTAATATTTTAATCTATGAGCTTGCAAACTTGGAAGGCCAATGTGAGTTATTTCAATCAATAAATATTTATTGTTGTATATTTTTTCTTCCGATACATCTATTGCAGTCATTCTTAGGCTAATCAAGGGAATGAGCAGCCAATATCATTTATGAGTGTTAGAATATAGGGATAATAATTAAATTATCCCACCATTGATAAACAAGCCTATGAAATATACAAGACGGTGAAGCACTCTAGGCCTTACCTCTTAAGAATTCATCTTATCATCTTTGTGCCTCACCCAATGGTTAGATCACACTTTGTGTAATAGTAGTTGGGTGAGAGGAGGATGAACCAGATGGAAAGCCTTGAAGAGTATGATTTAGAATCCAAACCAGTTCATAAAATAAAAGACCACGATCTCTGTCAGCTTGCAACAAAAGGATTCAATTCACCAGAAGAGGATTCTTCTAGATGGGAACAAGAAATTGAAATGTACAACATTGATAAAACTACCCCTGCCAACACACCCACGCCTTGGTAAACTGATATACGAAAATATATAGAGCAAGGCACCTTGCCCTCACACTTGTGAGTGAAGCGGAAGAGGAGAATTCGACTTAAAGCTCTATCTTATCATCTTGTTCATGGTCTGCTTTTTTGGAAGCACCACAATGGTGTCATGTGTATATTCTTAGAAGCAAATGATAGGGAAAGGGTATTGAAAGACCCATGATGAGCCAGCTAATGGGCACTACATAGGCAAAACTACAAATCATAAAGTAATGTGGATTAGTTACTGTTGGCCCACACTATTTAGGGATACACATTCCTATGCCCATAAGTGTTGTGTATGTCAAAGATGTGTTAGTTGTGATAATAAGTTAGCCACCCCATTGTAGCCCATTTTCATTGAAGAGCCTTTTCAACAATGGGGATTGGATGTTATTGGAGAGATTTTTCCTTATTCATCAAAGAAACACCAATACATCCTAATTTCCATGGATTACTTTATTCGGTGGTCTATGTTGGGCATGGAATCCCCCCACAGCATGGTTTGGGCTCAAAGCCCAGGTTTTGAGTAATATTGTTGTAAAAACTCTGCGAATTATGGGCGTGGAGTGAAAATTGTATGTTAGAGTCATAGGGTTGTCTGCCCTAAGATTTGAATGTAGTGTCGGCCTACCCATGGTCCGCGGACCATGGGATTGTATAAATAGAGCGAGGCTCTAGGTTGTAAAGTAGTTTGTTAATGAACGGATGGAGTTTGAAAGATAGCGAGCATAGAGCAAGAGTCTAGTATCTTCGGTCGTAGTAGTAGGAAGAGGCTCTGCAGCTGAGTGCGCAGAGGCCTAGTAGAGTCTGCAGCTGAGTGCGTGGACCCCTGCAGCTGAGTGCGCAAGGTGGAGTCAAGTCTATAACCAAGGAATAAGAATAATAAAGAGAAGTTTTATCTGAATTCCATGTATCCATTCTTATGTTATTACATGTTTGATATCAAGTGCAATTATACTGTTTATTTACTGCGCGCTTTTGTATGAATGGTGAATATTGTTAAGTATAAATGAAAGCATATAGATAAGCTAAGTTAATCAACTAATATCATGTTTCTAGTAAGGATTTGGGTAATAACACTGTTTGGCCCCCGATTAGGGATGCGCGAAGGCAGCATCACCGGTTGCGAGGTACTGATAAGTGCGCATAGTGACATGTGCGTAGGGTCAAACTGCGGACCATTGGAACCCATTAGACATCCCCAGGGTGTAGAAACCTAGTTCTAGCACCCTCCCATACTACTTCGGGTGAGACCTCAGTCCGCGCTCTGCGGACTGTTGCTGAAAGGGCCAGTAGTACTGGGATTTGTTTGGCTAAATCATCTCCAAACCTGGGTTAGGCCCCAACAAGCCAACAAATGGTTCTGTTGTTGGGACTAGGATCTGCATAAGAAATCTCTGATGTCATGTACTTGAATCCAACGAAGAAAGAAATTGAAGGGTGGTTAGACAGAAATATTCATGAGTTCGCGATACAGGAAAACGGGAATCCACGAGTATCAAAGGAACAGTGGTTGGAGCGCTACTTATATACAGAAATCCATGAAATTTTCTTTGCATCCTTTCCCTTTGAGTTGTATGAATGGATACCGAAGCTAGCAGACAGTCAGGGAAGGTGTAGGCTCGACAAAACAATTGTGTGGACTCCAGAATTAGTGCACAGGCTAGAAGCATCAGAAGATAAGATCGTGCGTGCTGTGGACCATTGGCTCGATCAAATTATAGGGGGTTTAATCATTGAGTTCGTGGTAGACACAAAATTCAGCTACAGCGAGGAGGAACAGAGCTTCCTCAAAGGACCACGAGGTAAGTACATTAAATCTATGAACACTTGGATTAAGATGTTATTGTGTGAAATACATGTTATATGAATAAATTGATGTTTGGGGCTACGTGAAGTGGGAGGATCTATAGAAATGAAGGTAGCACAGAGATAGAGAATATCCCCTTGATTTTGCCTCAGCGAGAAAGCATGGAAGAGCTCGCGAAAGTTTCTCCGAGAAGCGTGGTCAGTCTGATAAGGTAGTGAATTCTGTGCCTACCACCTCCACCTACACCACCACCAGTCTCACCATCTTCACCTCCATCTCTGCCCACACCACCTCTGCCACCACCACAGCTCAATATGGTGAGCGTGATAAAATTTATGGTATTCAAGGGAGTAGGGAACGAAGATACAAACCAATTTTGGTTTGTGGTAAGGGTTGTGTTAACACTCAGGTTGTCCCTAAGCTCCTGAAGGGATACGGCCGAGGTAACCACAAACCAATCTTTGGATTGCAGGTTCTAGCCCACCTGCAATCAGAGAGGACTCTCTCTTGATGATTTAGCTTTGTTGATGATGATTTTAGGCTAGTTATTAGGTTCTATGGGTTTTGTTTGTGTTTGCTGATGGGAAGGATGATACTTTCAGGCAGAGAGGCATGCATAGAGTGATAAGTTTCAAACCATTGGGCATGGAGTCGAGGAGTAAAACTGTTGGTGCATTTTCTTGGTCACAAGAGGAAAGAGGGGCAAGGTAGCTGTTCATGAAACAAACTTGAGTTTAAATGAAAATGGATTGCAGGCTAAGGAATGAGAGGCAACAAAGAATCTCTCAGACAGGTTAGCAGAGGGAAGATAAACGAGCTCTATCTGGGAGAAACTAAGAATTCCCAGGTAACTGTCATTTACATGTGAGATAGAGAAAACATGAGCCATAAGGAATTCATATTTATGCCTAAATCAAGAGGAAAACATTAAGAAGCCACAGAAACTGAGCATAGGGTGCAGGTAAGCAAATTCTAAACCAGACTTTTGTTCTGCAACTTAAGCATATGTGAAATTGAAAACAATAGAGGTAAGGAATACTTATTGATTCATAAGACAGCACAGGATTTCCCTCATTCAATCTTTAGAAACATTAACAACACATCAGACAGTTCATTCTCCAAGCTTGTAAGCAGTCTTTGATTATAGAAATTCTCAGATATACAGTGTGAGTCTCTCCTTAAGCAAAACAACCAACCAACAACAACCAACCATCATTACATTGTTCAGGGCTGTATATATAGGGTAAGTATCCAAAAACATTTATTACAACCAACCTAAACAGGTCTACGGGAAAAAACTTTTTAAACCTAAACTTGTGCTGAAATTAAATGCAAGTAAATATCTCTTAAGTTGCGCCAGAGGCAGCTGGATCAAAATGAGTTAGTATGGTGTCCTTGGTGACCTGGTGCAGTGCTTCTGCAATAACTGTGCTTTGAGCTTTGGTCCATTGATCTTATGTGAGTTTGATGTGCAGTAAGTGTGATTTGAGAGCTCTTTAATGGCATCTATTGTTTTGTTGACTTTGCTGGAGGGTTCTTTAATGCTTTATCTGCTTTGGGCCGCTGATAGATCTTCACTGATACACTTTGCTGCATCGTGGTACTCTCTGACATTAAATTGGGCTTCATTTCAGCTTCTGATACTCTTTAATGCCTGAATCGGGCCTCTCTCTTTCTGTTGATATGCTAAAAACCATTAAATCAGGCATTTTCTGCCATTTTCGATGCAAAAATGACTGAGGAATCAAAAGATTCCCCACTTTGGCCCATTTCCCGTAGCGATGCGCAATTACCTTGCGCATCGAAAATTGCCTCTGTTTTTCATTCCGGGCTTTCGAAGCTTCGATTTTTCACTTGCGCGATTTTTCTGGCAGGTGACATCAGCATGATGTCAGCGGTACGACGGATGATGTCAGCAGTGGGACCCCCTTGTACGGTGATGATGTTAGCATGATGACGTTAGCAGGGTGATGTGGCAGTACGGTAGGGTGATGACGTGGCAGTGACACGGTGGCAGGGTGATGTCAGCAAGGCACAGGGAGGAAGGGGTGAGGTGGGGACAATGTGGCAGGTGACATGGTGCTTACGTTACGCAAGGGGAGGGCGATTTCTGGATTTGGGCGCACTGCTTTTGCGCCTGGGTGGTATTGGCAGGGGGGGCTCCGCCACAGCCAGGAGGGCGATGCGTGGTGGGAGTACGACGGCAAAACTGCCGATGTCCCGGGCACTAACCTTCGGCATGTCGGGGCGGGAAAATACCCGCCCACCGTAGATCACGGGCGCGGCAGATCTAACGGCTGGCGGATAAGGTAAGGTGGCGGATGGATAAGGACGGGGCCCGCTCGCCAATTATTTTAATTTTTAATTCGACGGGGGTATAAAACTTTAGAGAAGTGGGTTTTTTGGGGTTAAAAGTGCGCGGGGTCAAATATTTACATGTGTGACTTTGGGATAAGGGCGGAAAGAGGGATTTTATGCATAGGAGTGAGTCCCAATGCATTTGGAAGGGGTCTTTATAAATAACATGAGGGTTCTTACTAAGTTTCAGGCAAACTTAGTAATTCCCAAGGGGTACTTATGGTTATTTTTCAACCAGGGGGAGGGGATAAGTATATAGGGGAGTTATTTAACATATTTTTAGTAGGGGATAGGGAAATAGATAGGGAGCTATATAGTAAAGTTAGTAGTTAATATGACAAGTGATAAGAAAGCGCTAAGTATGTGAGTCTTAGGCTATTAGGGGGAAAATGATTCCTAAAGGAAATGGACATTCCTTGAGTAAAGCAGATCTTTGCCAAGGTAAATTGTCATGAAAATGATGAAACTAAGAGATATCAAGCAGATCTTGACCTCTTTGGGGAAGTTAGTGAATGATTTGGGGAATAAGGAAGAAGGGGGGAGTTAGTCATGCCTTGCTTGAGCTCCTCCATCTGAAATCTGCCTGATAGTTGTGACCTGAACAGATATGACACTTGAAAACATGAAATTGATCACAAATCAACATTCTGCAACCTCAAAACTACCTACCCAGCCTACTTACCTAGCATTTTTTCTTATTTTTAGTTTGGGTGCACTTAGACTTGCAGACCCAGCTTTTCAACCTTTTCTTTTTACTGTCCTCCTATCTATATCTACACTTATTTCATCCAGGGGCTCATATTAGGCTGTTGAGCACCCTTTCTTCTCTACCTGTTTAAGAATCTGCCAAGATTAAGCTGTTTGGACAGATTTTGATTCTTTATATTCTAAAACAAGAAACTGAAACTAGGGAGACCAAGATTATACTGTTTGGACCTCCCTTTAACTGAAATTCTTCAAAAATGGAATAGTACATCAAAAATTGGAACACAATAGTGGCACTTGAACTGGCACACTGTCATGCCCTCTTCTTTGGCCTCTGTAGTAAATATGGAAAATTGCAGCATGCAAAGTATGACATATTTGGCATGTAAAAATGTCAATCATGAAAGATGAGTAACCTACTGCAGCAGGAGGCTAACAATGGCTCCACTTGGGGATGGCTTTTCCTTGTGAAAAGTCAAGAACAACAGGTCAGATTGCCTTGATCTTCTATTGTTGCTGTAGATTGAAATTTCTTAGTGCTGACTGTTAAATAATTGAAATTGTGGAATGAGAACAACACTTTCCCTTAACTGAAATGTTTGTGATCTGTGTAGCACTGTCTGCTTTCTTGTGCGTGCTCTGTCATCCAGATTGTTACACAGAAATAAAACAAAATGCTGATATATACAGAATTTTTGTACAAAAATGATGCTGCTGGGTTATTCTTAACAAAAAGGATCATGATAATGCTTTAACATTCAGCCATTTACAGGGCCCTCTTTAGCTGAGCAACCATCTACAGATTTGAGGAAATATGTGTTATTTCCTTGCACAACGCTGATAATGAATGGACCTTTCCAAAGAAAATCAAATTTTGCATGTTTGCCCTTGTCTTCTCTTTGTGAATCCCACCTTAAAACTCTGCTGCCAACGCAAAAATCCTCAGCCTTGGCTCTCTTATCAAACATCTTCTTGAGCTTCTCCTGCAAAATTTGAGCTCTGTCATACACTTGCTCTCTGGTTTGCTGAAGATGAATGGTCTGATTAATTCTTCTTTGAATGTCATTTGGTTCAGCTTGAATCTCCTGTAACAGTTTGATAGTAGGAATGCCCAAAGATGAAGAAAATTTGGCTTCCATGTCATCTACTAGCTCATAAGGGCTCATTCCAATGGATTTCTTGGTTGAAAGTTTGTCTGCCCACAGGGCATTTGTGATCTTCCTATGCCAATTCTTTTTGTTTTCTTCCAGCACTTTCTTTATGATGTTGATGAGGATTTTGTTGGATGATTCGGCGAGGCCATTACCTTGAGGGTAGTAGGTTGTAGAGTGGCCCAAGGTAATGTGGAATTTATGGCAAAAGTTGATCATTTTTTTGGATTTGAAGGCAGCAGCATTGTCAGTGATTATTTTCTCAGGGCAGCCAAATCTGGAAAGGATATTGTCCTCAAGGAATCGGATAATAGTGGAGTCATTGGCTTGCCTACATGGGATGGCTTCAATCCACTTGGTGAAATAGTCGGTGGCTGTTAAAATCCACTTGTGCTGTCCTGAAGAGGAGGGATAGATTTCACCTATGAAGTCAAGACCCCATTGTTGAAAAGGCTTTTCGGTTGAGATGGGATTTAGGGGCAAAGGCAACAATTTTCTTTTCCCTTCAAAGATTTGGCATTTGTGACATGAAACAGTAAATTTCTTGACATCTCCAAATACCGAGGGCCAATAATAACCAATCCTTAAAATCTTGTCAACAGTGGACTTCCAATATAGATGCCCTCCACAGTCCCCTACATGGAACTCTTTCATGATGTTTTTGGTTTCATTTATGGTTAAACAGTTTAGCAATATTCCTTCATGATTTTTCCAAAACAGGGCACCATCCAAGACACAAAACTTTGATGCTTTCATTTTCAAAAATCTTTTCTTGGTTCTGGACAATCCTAGGGGAGCACACAGGTTTAACAATACATAGCAAATATCGACATACCATGGGGATTGTAAAAAGGTTTCACTGATCTGTGGAGTCGCCAACTCCTGTTCATTGTCCAGTTGGTTGATGTCTAAGGCCTGAAAATTTGTTTCAGACATTAGCTTGGCTAAACCTTTTCCCTTTATCATCTTTGTGGGTTTCATTTCAATGTCGTATTCAAGAATACTGGCAATCCATTTGCCTCTTTTGCCTTCTAGTCCCTCTTGAGTTAATATGTCCTTTACAACAGAGTTTGGGACATAGGCAATCACATGTGAATATAGAATATAAACTCTGAAGTATTTGATGGCTTTAACAAGGGCATAGGCCTGCTTTTCCATGATTTGGCATTTCAAGGGTGCATCTCTTAAGGCTCGGCTGAAAAATTCAATAGGCTTTTCATTTCCTTGATCATCTATTTTTAAAAGGACGGCCACTATCGTGTGCTCAGAGGCAAAGGAAAAAATGATAAAATCTTTGTCAAATTGTGGGCTTGTGAGCACAAGCATTTGAGTCAAGGCAGCTTTGATACTCTCAAAAGCTTGCTTGGTTTCAAGAGACCATCTTACCTTGGCATCCTTCTTTAGCATGTTACTTAACAGTCTTATCAGTTCGGCTAAAT
>APFE030078097.1:4259-31861 GCA_000404065.3 Pinus taeda | reverse complement strand
CTCCTGTAACAAGTAAAAAACAACAACATACAAACATAATAATAGACAAATTGCAATTCAACCTACTTAACAAGTCAAGAAACATTAAGACATGGATATGTGATATTACAAAACATGTAGGAATTCAATCGATAGTTGCATATATTAATATCAAAGAGGGATTACAACCATTCATCTTGACATTGCAGTCTTCCTCTGACAAGACCAGGTTCCCACACACTTCTGCTAGCATTCCACGATGGATTCAAACAACAATAGTTTTAAAGCTCTTCCCTTTAGGCTTCACTCCAAACCAAAACACACTTCTCCCTCACACAAATAGATGGTTATAACTAGTAATAGCTTTCTTGTCTACTCCAAAATAACATCAACACTTTGCAACTATAACACTCACACTCAACCAAAATTATCAACTATGACTACAACTAGTTTGTGCTTGGGAAGAAGGGAGGTTTCTATATCAAATATGGATGGGAGATGGATCCTTTTCTCATGGGAGGACTTATCCCTTGAGGTAGTTCCATCATTATAGGGGAAGGAGCCCAAACTTTCATCCTCGACCTCATCCGACCAAACCATTTACCAGACTTCTATTACGGAGCTTCTAGAGCTAGAAGCTTCGTCTCTAATTTAAAAAAATTTCTATAACAGGACCAATGCGACTGGAACATAGCTCAGTCGCTCCAGCCGGTGCGAGGATTAGTGCTAATCTCTGCACATTAGCACGGGGGAGACAAAGGCCATTAGCATTGGTCTTGTAAACTAGGCAAAACAGAAGTTTCAGGGGAAATGGTGCAAAAGGGAAATGATTTGCTGATGAAGAGTGACGCAATGGGAGTTTCTTCATGAAGGAAAAGCATGCAGGGTTCACTGTATAGGTCCTCCAGGATTAAGGAAAATGGAGTATAGGGACAGTGACAAAATGCTATGTAACAGATGCCCCCTAAAGCGTGAAGGCCAAACAAGAGTGAGGGATGAAATGCTTTATAAATCAGTGTGGGGAACCGGTCTGCCGTCGGAAAACCTACAAGCAAGTACAAATACATATACATAAATCGATATCTCTATCAAATTATACATGAACCATGGCATGGAAGCATGCATCCAGAGAATGATCATGTAAATGGATCCAGGTATGGGTGCAACCATCCATTAAGGGGGATCATAATGAAACCAAGGTATGGTCACAACCATCCAATAATGAGAAGGATCACATATGATAACTCATGGTCTGGTCACAGTTAGCCATCTGAAAGGGACATGCATATCAACCTAACCATGTCACATCACTTTGCAACCTGGACTCTTTGTGATCTGAGTCGAGGGTCTTACGCTCCAATACGACCCGATCAAAGTACAGATCCTAGCATGCGAATGGATGTGTTGATGTCGAACATGCTAGAACATCATTTGATTACTAGCCAATGATGTGAACAATTAACAATCGTGAGGGAAACCACCAATAATGATAATGGTCCTCAAGGTACTATTAGCACAATCCATGGAATGTGAATAGAGGAACTAAAGTCGAAGATCCGCGAAAGCACTCAATCGAAAGCCAATGATGTGAACTTCTCATCGAGTGCGAAGAACTTTCCATTAGGGCATGCAAGCTCTAAGGTATTGGAAGGGAGTCTCTTGGTCAAATTTTTGAATAATGAGTTGAAGTCTACGGAAAGAGATCGTGTCGAAGGAGGGTCATAATGAATCCTACATCATCGACATGAGACGAGAGGATGAAAAATGATTTTGGATGATATAGAGAATTAAAGGTAAGTGTAACTATAGAATGACAACTCTTGAACATATCGGTGATTGTTACATAGTATTTTGTCACTGACCCCGCATTCCCCTGATCCTGGGTCGAGTTGGTCCCTGAATGGCATCTGCTCTGTGTCATACATCAAAATATGTGTCCATATATTCCATGTCACTCAAGAAGATCAACCATGCTCATTAATCCTGAAGTTGATACTTTTAACCTATGTTTCAAGATTGTCGCAGGACATCAATATCATGTCTGTGACGATGGACCAGAGTGAACAAGAACCTTGCGACACTGTCACAAGAGTACATTTGTTCTCTGCGACGATTGGATTTTAGGGATCATTGCAAGTCATCAGTATCCTGCTTGCGACGATAACTCTGAATACACTGTTTCCTCACGATATCGTCTCTGAGTCTTAGTGTTTGACTCGCAACGACTCAGATATGGCGAATTGGTTCAAATAGAATGCTTCTGGGTGGTTCTGGAACTGGTTGTTGGGTCAAGGAAGTTCACCTTTCCTCATTTGGGATGGTGGTTCTAGCTTTTGACTAACCTCCCATGAAGATAAGCTTCCTCTCACTCATTTATGGAGGCTCCTCCTCTTATAAAAGCACCCTCCATTGCTATGATCAACTAGTTTTTTTGGGTGTGAGCAAATTAGCTAATTATTGGTGTTGGATTGATAGTTTGTAGTGTGAATTTCTGATATTCTAGCAATTGGTTGTGAATTGTTAGTGTGAAATGGTTTTATAATAAGGGAGCTTGGTTGTGATTTCCTTAACCTTATACTAGTGTTTCTGGGTGAGAGAGAGTCATCAGCCTATATTGGGAGACCTTTGAGACTGAATGCTTTTGGAGACATACTGACTGGACCCTTCAAGGAAGCTTGTGACATCAAGGCATGGTTGTAAGTTTTACTTTTGCTCATATTAATACAATTAATGGTTGTTTCCTATATCATTTATGAGATATATTTGATAGCTTATGGTTCCTTGACTCTGTAAGTGAATAGTTCATTGTTGTGCTCTATTATGTGTTTTGTTGTTCTCTTATGTTGTTTCAGGTAAACCACTCATCAAGGAGAATAAAACAATAGCTGGAGCATCGTAACGAAGATTGCATCGAACTCTGGCATAAGGTAGGCTCTTTCAATGATGACTATTTAAGGAATTAGCTGTTGTATTTGTTCTGCTGTGACTAGACCCACTCTAGGGCTAGAGGGGTTGCCTCTGTCCATAGAGGGAACTTTACCTACATCACAAGTTGGTGACTCCACTGGGGAGTCCTTTGTGTTGCTCTTGTTTTTCTATTGATTTGTTTTTTATTGAATTACATACTGTCTCCTTGTTTTTGGATTGAACCAACAATGTTATGGATCACTTGAGTAGATCTGGTAGTCCACCTCACTGTTTGAGTGATAAGCCTGGTGTCTTTCAGCTGCCTTTGCCTTGTTTTTCCTTTTAATTAATATCGTCGCTATTTAGCCCTTAATAGCTACGACGGATCACCACTATCCTCTTTAAACAAGCCATACATCATGGATATCCCGCCATACAACTGCGATGATTCCTGAAATCGGACCGTCACCGAAGACAGGTGTACTCTTGCAACGACGTTGCACAGTTGCTAACTTCGTCCTTGCGACAATTTGGCATTCGCCTCATATTACTGGTCTAGCCCCTGTGACAATTCCTATAGGGTTTTTTTTCATAGCCCTGCCTCCTGAATAGGTCAGTGTTGCTTGTCCTCTGATTTCTCTTACATCTTATCAAGCTTGTTTTGACTGGGTTTGCTAAGGCATATCCTTCTTGATTTTGTTTGTATGAATTTTGGTTTTTGGGATGTGTGACCTAAGTCTTTTAAGTTTTTGTCAAGAAGTCACTTATTTTGGGTTGCTTGTCCTTCCACGATTCTGAACTACATCCACAACCACCTTATTGGCTTGTTTGAAGCTATTTCCTTGCTGCTTGTCTATCCTTTCTAATTGGTCTATAGTGATTGGTCGTCCAACTAGTTTGATGTGTTGGTTTGATTTCCGTTCACTATTGAAACATAGATTACATTTGTTTTGATTAGTCAGACTTGCATTTGCTCGTTTGTTATTAAGTCCAAAAAATAAAAAACATTTCACTCATATAGCATACGAAATTGAAAGCATGTTTGCATTAATATATTTTTCATGATTGAGAAATTAAAAAGCAAAGTTCAAATCTTTCATTTTTCGTCATATTAGTTGTGAGATAAGCGAAATTGATGCAACGTGTTTCCTAGTGATTGGAATGCTTGCATGCACTGCTATTATTGCATTTGCGTTTTTTGTTTTCGTTCGATTGGAAATGAAATCCTTACCCTCATTTAGGTAGTCGTTCATTGAAAAGAATGGTTTTTTACTCACTGTAGTTGCATCCTAGAAATTGTTGGAATACATTCGATAGGGCCTTGAAATCAAGATTTAATTCAATATTAACTATTAAAATTTATTGAATGAACTTAAAAATGCTTTGGAACCTAACACTCACATATTTAGAGGTCTAGGCTAGAGACGTGTTCCGGCGTCATTAAACCTAGTTACTATTGTTTTCATTGAGGTTGGGTGATTCCTCCTTTTTTGATTCAATAGGTACTAGTATGGATTTGTGCTCCCCATACCATCGAGTATATATTGGGATACCCCACTAGGTTATCATCCTATTATCCATAGGAAGCCGAGTCTGCCACCTTAGGAATCATAACACACTGAACACAACATTCGGGAAGATTGAATATTGTACGGAATGTCCTTGGTAATTTCTCTTTCATTTTATTACCAAGCTGTATATGCAGTTTTATGATTTAACTGGTAAACCTCTTGCCTAGAATTCTAGAGCAGTCACTTTTGTTCCTTTTTGACTCTTTAAAAGTAAAAGGATCATTTGAGAACTTGTCCTTTCAGGCTCATTAAACTTCGAAAGCGATAGAGTCACCTTTCGTCCTTTTCTAGACTCTTAAAATATGAAAGGGCAAAGTATTCTTTCAACGCTATAAAATTAACTACCCACAAAATATTCCTAGTTATAGTTAGTGGTTCTTCCAAAGTCAATTCTAATGGAAACATTTCCAAAGTCTACCAGTCAAGGTCTCCCCTTGGATGGGAATCCTGGTCCTTTTCCTTCTTTTGGAAATGCTGGTGCTCCTTATATGGCAACATTTTCCCTGCTTGGGTTAAACATTGGCCTACCTGTTTTATTGTTTTCAACCTTGGTGGTCCGGAGCATCCCAACCACTGTTCCATCGTCTCCTTCATTTGAATTTTGTCATGATAATTCTAGGGTCGACCCTTCGCCTTCTTCCCCTATTGCTTCACCCTCCTCTTCTACTTCGCTTGGTGAAAGTTCCAAATCCAGTAACCAGGAGGTTAAGAAGAAGAAGAAGTTAGATAAGCGAGAGGCCAACCATGCAACTATTGCTCTGAGTGCACCTCTGGTCAGAAAACCTTCTGATCCTTCACGAAAGGTTAAATTTCCTTGTAAGTTGTGCAAGGGTGATCATTTTCTTCGTGATTGTCATCGTATTCCTAAGATCTTAGAAGTATGGTCTCACGATCTGTCTCGTCTCTCATCGCCCTCTGAAGCTCATGTTGATGTTACACCCTCAACTGGTAGTGGTAAGAAGAAAGGGAAGATTAGATTACCCTGTAGGTTATATGAAGGTGACCATCTCCTTCACCTTTGTCCGCTCATGGATAAAGCTTCCGTCGTTTTGGAAAACCTAGCAGTTCCTCAGCCCCAACTTCCTATTGGTTATCAGAGGTTTCCTTTTGATCCTTCCTGATCTGGCAAAGAGATTGACTTGGATTAATCTCTTGCCCATCCTGCTCTTCCGGAGCTTGACTGTGTTAGGTCTATTCCCGACCAACCAACGGTCGAAAATAGTGTCGACTTGGTTTCAACGCTAGTTGCTCACTCTATTCTGGAAGAGCATAATGATCGTACTACTCATGTTCTTCTCGTCTCGTCATATTCTCCTGACTCAAAGAGAGACCCTCCTGTCCTGGCTGATCAAGAGAGTCCTTCTTTGATTCCTGCAGAGCATGGGGGAAATCATATATTACCCCCACCAAGTAGTCCTATTGTTTCCTTCAATTGGAGTCATTTTACTGCTTTCCACCTCCCCTCTTATGTGCCTTTTCAGATTACAGTACACACCTATAATATGGAACTACCTAACACTCTCTTGGATGAAGGTGCGTCTGTTAGTCTCATGCCTTCCACTACTTGGCAAGCTTTGGGCTCCCCACAGCTTGTGCCAGTCACCCAGAATCTGTTGGCTTTTGAAGGAGGAACTAGTCAACCCTTAGGGATCCTTCTAAAGTTCCCTATTACTTTGAGAGGTAAAACCTTCTATATAGACGTGAAGGTTGTCCAAGGTGCGTTGGATTTCAGTCTTCTCCTTGGCCGTGACTATATTTATGTCATGGGGGCTCTTGTTTCTTCACTTTTCCATGTGGTTTGTTTTCCACATGACGGAAGAATTGTGACTATAGATCAATTTTCATTCTTTGGTAACCAGGTACCTCTTGTGCAACCATCATCCCTTATTGGCTCTTTTTTGCCAGCAATACCTTCCCTGCCACAGGTCAATTATGTGGCTACCCATTCTGCCTCCATGGATGATCACGCAGATGATCTAGTAAATCATGTACTGGGGGCATTGGGGCCCAATCCATCATTGGTACCCAATGACCTATATTCCTCCAGGAGCGTGGTCCTTCCGTCTAGTGAAGACCTCTTGGGAACCCTGTTTTCATATGGCCCATGAACAAGGTAGTGAGGATAATTCATGATCTTGTGTCAACCTCGTTAAAAAAATGAAACAAGGAGTATGGAGCATAGTTCCTTGTCTTGTGTCAAGCTCATTAAAAAAAATGAATAAAGGCATCTTGAGGAGAGTTATTGATCTTGTGTCAACCTCGTTAAAAAATGAAAGAAATGTTTTGAGGAAAGTTATTTCACTGTGTCAACCTCGTTAAAAAAATGAAACAACTCCCTTTTTCCAAATTGAGTCTTTGATTAAGATCTCGTAAAATCCGAGTCGAGTCTTTCCAAGATCTCAACAGTGAACCATCATTCCATCCACCTAATTGAATGCAATGAAGCATGGGGGGCATGTACCTCGATTTGAGTCATTATGCTGGGGGCATGCAAACTTATAGAAAGCATAGTTTTTCGTTTCAAGCTTGTGTAAACATGAAACTGAATCCAAGCAGAGTTCTCCATGGTTCAAGCTTGTGTAAAAGTGAATCCATACCCTATTTACATCTTGTTATTGCCATTTTTTCTGCTATATGAGCCTTGGTTGTTTCATTCCATTGCCACCATCTCTTTGGCCGATCGTATGCTTTCACTTGGTTATTTGTCCTTTCCTGGGGGACCGTAGCGATGAGTGGTTTTATTAGCCAGCCTCTTGACCAATACATGTTTTGAGCAGTTTCACCATTGCCGGAACCAGTTGCTACCCTTTATAACACTCGTTCCTCTAGGACGAGTCACCTTTAAGCTCTTTTCTGACTCGCAAAAGCTGAAAATATTGCCAAGTATTTTTCCCTTTTGACTCGTAAAGGAAATAAAATGGGGGGTCCACTTTCAAGCTCTTTTTCAACCCTTTAAAAATGAAAAGATTATCGAGCTATTGTCGCTTTGAACTTGTTAAAGGCTGTGAAGCGTCATCTACCTAGTATAAGTTTACCCCTTTTATGGACTGGGATAGATTACTTACGAAAAAGGTATAAGTTGATCTATCATGGTCAATAGGTTCCCTTGAATATTATTTTCTACCTTTTCAGATTTAAGGGACAAACATAAGAAAAGGTCCCATCTGGAGTTTTATTTTCAATGTTTCTTTCAAACTCTCTAAATATGAAAAAGACTCTGAGTTTTACCTATGTCGGACTCGTTAAACCCTGACAACATTGGACTCGTCGCCATGATGAGACCCGAGCTGCTCCTCCCTAGGGCTCATTAAAATTTCACTAGGTTGGATTTGTTCGAAGGACAAACTTAGATTGCAAGCGTATGCTATCCCATTCAAGTTTGTATTTCAAAAATAATTGGGGTACTTGCCAGCAATGGTGGGGGAAAATTTTTGGAAATATTTTGTTGATTACCTATGACAACTTGTCGTTTTTGAACATCGACACTTTTTCTTCTCACTGGGTTTGGGATATCCTCACTTCGTCATTGGCCTTTCCAGATTTGGGTTCTTCATTTTGCCTCATTCCATTCGATCCCTGTTGTCTCTGTATGACCTTTGATCCCTTGGTACCAAAATGCTGCCACATTCCGGAGGCGTGTCGCCAATATGTTCAAGAGCTTAATCCTTCTGCAGTTTACACCCTTACATCCTCCTCTGCTTCCCTGTCTCATCCATCATCACTGGCCTTCGATCGGATGACTTCACGAGTGTTCAACTCCAGCTCATTTTCCACACTTTGTGACTTGTACTAGCTATACCTTGAGGACCATTAGCATTACTGGTGGTTTCGCTCACACTTGTTAACGGCTCACATCATTGACTGATAATCAAGTTATTTTCTAGTATGCTCGACTTTAGCACATCTATTCACATATTAGAAATTGTACTATAATTGGATTTGGATTCAAGACCCTAGACTCAGATTACATAAGTTCGGGTTGCATGGATTGTTCCTTTTTGAGTCTTTAAAAGTAAAAGGATCATTTGAGCACTTGTCCTTTCAGGCTCATTAAACTTCGAAAGCGATAGAGTCACCTTTCGTCCTTTTCTAGACTCTTAAAATATGAAAGGGCAAAGTATTCTTTCAACGCTATAAAATTAACTACCCACAAAATATTCCTAGTTATAGTTAGTGGTTCTTCCAAAGTCAATTCTAATGGAAACATTTCCAAAGTCTACCAGTCAAGGTCTCCCCTTGGATGGAAATCCTAGTCCTTTTCCTTCTTTTGGAAATACTGGTGCTCCTTATATGGCAACGTTTTCCCTGTTTGGGTTAACCATTGGCCTCCCTGTTTTATTGTTTTCAACCTTGGTGGTCCGGAGCATCCCAACCCCTGTTCCATCGTCTCCTTCATTTGAATTGTGTCACGATAATTCTAGGGTTGACCCTTTGCCTTCTTCCCCTATTTCTTCACCCTCCTCTTCTACTTCGCTTGGTGAAAGTTCCAAATCCAGTAACCAGGAGGGTAAGAAGAAGAAGAGGAAGATGAAGAAGAAGAAGTTAGATAAGCGAGAGGCCAACCATCCAACGATTTCTCTGAGTGCACCTCTGGTCAGAAAACCTTCTGATCCTTCGCGGAAGGTTAAATTTCCTTGTAAGTTGTGCAAGGGTGATCATTTTCTTCGTGATTGTCATCGTATTCCTAGGATCTTAGAAGTATGGTCTCACGATCTGTCTCATCTCTCATCGCCCTCTGAAGCTCATGTTGATGTTACACCCTCAAATGGTAGTGGTAAGAAGAAAGGGAAGATTAGATTACCCTGTAGGTTATGTGAAGGTGACCATCTCCTTCACCTTTGTCCGCTCATGGATAAAGCTTCCGTCGTTTTGGAAAACCTAGCAGTTCCTCAGCCCCAACTTCCTATTGGTTATCAGAGGTTTCCTTTTGATCCTTCCTGATCTGGCAAAGAGATTGACTTGGATTAATCTCTTGCCCATCCTGCTCTTCCGGAGCTTGACTGTGTTAGGTCTGTTCCCGACCAACCAACGGTCGAAAAGAGTGTCGACTTGGTTTCAACGCCAGTTGCTCACTCTATTCCAGAAGAGCATAATGATCGTACTACTCATGTTCTTCTCGTCTCGTCATATTCTCCTGACTCAAAGAGAGACCCTCCTGTCCTGGCTGATCAAGAGAGTCCTTCTTTGATTCCTGCAGAGCATGGGGGCAATCATATATTACCCCCACCAAGTAGTTCTGTTGTTTCCTTCAATTGGAGTCATTTTACTGCTTTCCACCTCCCCTCTTATGTGCCTTTTCAGATTACAGTACACACCTATAATATGGCACTACCTAACACTCTCTTGGATGAAGGTGCGTCTGTTAGTCTCATGCCTTCCACTACTTGGCAAGCTTTTGGCTCCCCACAGCTTGTGCCAGTCACCCAAAATCTGTTGGCTTTCGAAGGAGGAACTAGTCAACCCTTAGGGATCCTTCTAAAGTTCCCTATTACTTTGAGAGGTAAAACCTTCTATATAGACGTGAAGGTTGTCCAAGGTGCATTGGATTTCAGTCTTCTCCTTGGCCGTGACTATATTTATGTCATGGGGGCTCTTGTTTCTTCACTTTTCCATGTGGTTTGTTTTCCACATGACGGAAGAATTGTGACTATAGATCAATTTTCATTCTTTGGTAACCAGGTACCTCTTGTGCAACCATCATCCCTTATTGGCTCTTTTTTGCCAGCAATACCTTCCCTGCCATAGGTCAATTATGTGGCTACCCATTCTGCCTCCATGGATGATCATGCAGATGATCTAGTACATCATGTACTGGGGGCATTGGGGCCCAATCCATCATTGGTACCCAATGACCTATATTCATCCAGGAGCGTGGTCCTTCCGTCTAGTGAAGACCTCTTGGGAACCCTGTTTTCATATGGCCCATGAACAAGGTAGTGAGGATAATTCATGATCTTGTGTCAACCTCGTTAAAAAAATGAAACAAGGAGTATGGAGCATAGTTCCTTGTCTTGTGTCAAGTTCATTAAAAAAAATGAATAAAGGCATCTTGAAGAGAGTTATTGATCTTGTGTCAACCTCGTTAAAAAATGAAAGAAATGTTTTGAGGAAAGTTATTTCACTGTGTCAACCTCGTTAAAAAAATGAAACAACTCCCTTTTTCCAAATTGAGTCTTTGATTAAGATCTCGTAAAATCCGAGTCGAGTCTTTCCAAGATCTCAACAGTGAACCATCATTCCATCCACCTAGTTGAATGCAATGAAGCATGGGGGGCATGTACCTCGATTTGAGTCATTATGCTGGGGGCATGCAAACTTATAGCAAGCATAGTTTTTCGTTTCAAGCTTGTGTAAACATGAAACCGAATCCAAGCAGAGTTCTCCATGGTTCAAGCTTGTGTAAAAGTGAATCCATACCCTATTTACATCTCGTTATTGCCATTTTTTCTGCTATATGAGCCTTGGTTGTTTCATTCCATCGCCACCATCTCTTTGGCCGATCGTATGCTTTCACTTGGTTATTTGTCCTTTCCTGGGGGACCGTAGCGATGAGTGGTTTTATTAGCCAGCCTCTTGACCATTACATGTTTTGAGCAGTTTCACCATTGCCGGAACCAGTTGTTACCCTTTATAACACTCGTTCCTCTAGGACGAGTCACCTTTAAGCTCTTTTCTGACTCGCAAAAGCTGAAAATTTTTCCAAGCATTTTTCCCTTTTGACTCGTAAAGGAAATAAAATGGGGGGTCCACTTTCAAGCTCTTTTTCAACCCTTTAAAAATGAAAAGATTATCGAGCTATTGTCGCTTTGAACTCGTTAAAGGCTGTGAAGCATCATCTACCTAGTATAAGTTTACCCATTTTATGGACTGGGATAGATTACTTACGAAAAAGGTATAAGTTGATCTATCATGGTCAATAGGTTCCCTTGAATATTATTTTCTACCTTTTCAGATTCAAGGGACAAACATAAGAAAAGGGCCCATTTGGAGTTTTATTTTCAATGTTTTTTTCAAACTCTCTAAATATGAAAAAGAATCCGAGTTTTACCTATGTCGGACTCGTTAAACCCTGACAACATTGGACTCGTCGCCATGATGAGACCCGAGCTGCTCCTCCCTAGGGCTCATTAAAATTTCACTAGGTTGGATTTGTTCGAAGGACAAACTTAGATTGCAAGCGTATGCTATCCCATTCAAGCTTGTATTTCAAAAATAATTGGGGTACTTGCCAGCAATGGTGGGGGAAAATTTTTGGAAATATTTTGTTGATTACCTACGACAACTTGTCGTTTTTGAACATCGACACTTTTTCTTCTCACTGGGTTTGGGATATCCTCACTTCGTCATTGGCCTTTCCAGATTTGGGTTCTTCATTTTGCCTCATTCCATTCGATCCCTGTTGTCTCTGTATGACCTTTGATCCCTTGGTACCAAAATGTTGCCACATTCCGAAGGCGTGTCGCCAATATGTTCAAGAGCTTAATCCTTCTGCAGTTTACACCCTTACATCCTCCTCTGCTATCCTATCTCGTCCATCATCATCTTACATCCTCCTCTGATTCCCTGTCTCGTCCATCATCATCTTGTTACTTTGTCTCGCGTCGTTGATATCAGAAACATTATGGCCCTCTTGTGACAGATTGCTTCTTGTCGACATCAACTCATTATCTAGGAAGTTGATCTAGAGACTCCTTTTGGGTACCTTGGAGCTTTCATGCCCTAATGGCAAGTTCTTCGCATTCGACTACAGGTTTTCATCACTGGCCTTCGATCGGATGAATTCACGAGTGTTCAAATCCAACTCATTTTCCACACTTCGTGACTTGTACTAGCTATACCTTGAGGACCATTGGCATTACTGGTGGTTTCTCTCACACTTGTTAACGGCTCACATCATTGACCGATAATCAAGTTAATTTCTAGTATGCTTGACTTTAGCACATCTATTCACATATTAGAAATTGTACTATGATTGGATTTGGATTCAAGACCCTGGACTCAGATTACATAAGTTCGGGTTGCATGGATTGGTCTTTGATTGCATACATGACCCTTTGATTGGATGGCTGCGACCATACCTGAGGCTTTATGGATGGCTACGACAATACCAGTATTTTCATATGGTATTATCAACTAGATGGCTGTGTCCATACAACAAACCAATTCTATTTGTCTTTTGGATGGCTATGCCCATACCTAGACTACATGTATTTCTTTCACTATCAGAGATATTTGTTGTACTTGTGTCTGCAGATTCTTTGCAATGGTGTTTCGGTTCAGTTATGGTTTTTTAAAGAATTTCACCCCTCCCACTCTCTCAACATTCATGCTTCAGGGGGCATCTGTTACACAGTATTTTGTCACCGACCCCACATTCCCCTGATCCTAGGTCGAGTCGGTCCCTGAATGGCATCTGCTCTGTGTCATACATCAAAATATGTGTCCATATCTCTCATGTCTCTCAAGAAAATTAACCATGCTCATTAAACCTGAAGTTGACCCTTTTAACCTATGTTTCAAGATTGTCGCAGGACATCAGTATCATGTCTGCGATGATGGGCTAGAGTGAACAAGAACCTCGTGACACCGTCGCAAGAGTACATTTGTTCTCTGTGACGGTCGGATTTTAGGGATCGTCGCAAGTGATCACTATCCTTCTTGCAACGATAACTCTGAATACACTATTGCATCGTGATGTCGTCTTTGAGTCTTAGTGTTTGACTCGCGACGACCCAGATATGGTGAAGTGGTTCAAACATAATGCTTCTGGGTGGTTTTGGAATTGGTTGTTGGGTCAAGGAAGTTTGCCTTTCCTCATTTGAGATGGTGGTTCTACCTTTTGAGTAACCTCCCATGAATATAAGCTTCTTCTCCCTCATTTATGGAGGCTCCTCCTCTTATAAAAGCACCCTCCATTGCTATGATCAGCTAGTTTTTTTGGGTGTGATCAAATTAGCTAATTCCTGATGTTGGATTGATAGTTTGTAGTGTGAATCGCTGATAGTCTACAATTAGTTGTGGATTGTTAGTGTGAAATGATTTTATAAGAAGGGAGCTTGGTTGTGATTGCCTTAGCCTTATACTTGTGTTTTTGGGTGAGAGAGAGAGTCATCAGCCTATATTGGGAGACCTTTGAGAGTGAATTCTTTTGGAGACATACTGACTGGAACCTTCAAGGAAGCTTGCGACGTCAAGGCATGGTTGTAAGTTTTACTTTTGCTCATATTAATACAATCAATGGTTGTTTCCTATATCATGTATGAGATATATTTGATAGCTTATGTTCCTTGACACTGTAAGTGAATAGTTCATTGTTGTGCTCTATTATGTGTTTCGTTGTTCTCTTATGTTGTTCTAGGTAAACCACTCATCAAGGAGAAGAAAACGATAACTGGAGCATCATAATGAAGACTGCATCGAACATAGGCATAAGGTAGGCTCTTTCAACGATGAATATTTAAGGAATTAGCTGTTGTATTTGTTCTGCTGTGACTAGACCCACTCTAGGGCTAGAGGGGTTGCCTCTGTCCATAGAGGGAACTTTACCTACATCATAGCGACACAACTGGAAGTTGGCAGCTTTTGGATCCATAGGATCAGTGGTCATGCTAACATGGTAGAGATTAGACGGAAGGCAAAAATGAACGGTCCAAACTCATGAAGGTCAATGATACAAAGGAGGATGTCCCAACTCGACACAAAGCAAAGAGTGTCATTTTCAAGAGTGAGCTGCCGACACGATTGATAGATTTCCAAATTTTCCACCACCATTTCTGGCAAGTACCCCAATTATTTTTTAATCACAAGCTTGAAGGGGATACCATATTCTTGCAATGTAAGTTCATCCTTTGGATGAATCCGACCTAGTAAGTTTAATGAGCCCTAGGAAGGAGAAGCTCATGTCCGTCATGATGAAAAATCTGATGTCGTTTAATAGTTTAATGAGTCTGACAAAGGTGTAACTCGATATCTTTTTCATGTTTAGATATTTTGAAAAGACATGTAAAAGAAAACTCTGCATGGTCCCTTTTTGTACATTTGTGTCTCTCGAGCCTAAAAAGGTAGAAAACAATACTTGAGAGAACCGCTTGACTATTTCAGTCAAGGAGTACCTTTTTCATAAATAGTGCCTCCCAGTCTGAAAAAGGGGTAAACTTATATTGGGCACACGACATTTTGCATCCGTTAACAAGTTCGAAACAATAAGGGCTTGACCATATTTTAACTTTTAAAGGGTTGGAAAAGAGTTGAAAGCAAACCCCCTATTTTTATTCTCTTTAACGAGTTAAAAAGGGAAAAACACTCGGCAATCTTTTCAGTTTTTACAAGTCAGAAAAGAGCTTAAAGGTGGCTTGTCCTCGAGGAATGAGTGGTATAAAGGGTAGCAATTGGTTCCGGCAATGATGGAACTACTCAAAACATGTAATGGTCAAGAGGCTGGCTAACAAAACCACTCATCGCTGCGGTTCATCAAGAAAGGAAAAAACAACCAAGTGAAAGCATATGATCGGCCAAAGAGATGGTGGTGATGGAATGAAACAACCAAGGCTCATCTAGTAGAAATTAGTTGATAAAAATGGCAATCACGAGATGTTAATTGGACATGGGTTCATTTTTACATAAGCTTGAACCATGGAGAACTCTGCTTGGATTCGGTTTCATGTTTACACAAGCTTGAAATGAAAAACTATGCTTGCTATAAGTTTGCATGCTCCCAACATAGTGACTCAATTGAGGTACATGCCTCCCAACATAGTGACTCAATCGAGGTACATGCCTCCCAAGCTTCATTTCAGTCAACTAGGTGGACGGAATGAAGGTTCACTTTCGAGATCTTGGAAAGACTCGACTCGGGTTTTACGAGATCTTAATCAAAGACTCGATTTGGAAAAGGGAGTTGTTTCATTTCTTTAATGAGGTCGACACAGTAAAAGAACTATCCTTAGAGCCTTGTTTCATTTTTTAATGAGGTTGACACAAGAAAAATAACTATCCTCGTTCCTTGTTTCATTTTTTAATGAGGTTGACATAGGACCAAACTATCCTCGCACATTGTTTCATTTTTTAACGGAGGTTGACACAAGAAAAATAAGTATTGTCATTCATCTGTTCATGGACCATATGAGAACATGGCTCCCAAGAGGTCTTCACTCGATGAAATAACCACACTCTGGGAGGAATACATGTCATTTGGTACCAAAGATAGATTGGGTTCCAATGCCCCCAACACATAATGTAATATACCATCTGTGTGATCATCAGTAGATGTGCAGATAGAACAGGTAGCCACATAATTGACCTGTGGCAGGGAAGGTACTACTTGCAAACAAGAGCTGATAAGGGACGATGGTTGCAAAGGAGGCACCTGGTGACCAATGAATGATAGTTGATCAATAGTCACAATTCTCCCTTGATGCGGAAAACAAACCACTCGGAAAAGTGAAGAAACAAGAGCTCCCATGATATAAAAATAGTCATGTCCAAGGATAATATTGAAATCTAATGGTCCTTGGACAAACATCACATCTATATAGATGGTCTTTCCTCCCAAAGTAATAGGGAACTTCGGACGGATCCCCAAGGGCTGACTGGTTCCTCCGTTGAAAGCTGGTTCATCCGTTGAAAGCCAACAGATTCTTGGTGACATGCACAAGCTGTGGGGAGCCCAAAGATTGCCAATTAGTAGAAGACATTATGCTAACAGATGTGCCTTCATATAATATAGTTCCATGTACTACCATCTTATAGGCTTCTACTGTGATCTAGAAAGGCACATAAGATGGGAGGTGAAAAGCAGTCAATGGACCCCAATCGAAAGAGACCAGAGAACTAATTGGTGGGGGTATCATATGATTTCCCCCAATTTTACAGGAATAGGAGAAGGAATCTCCTGAACAACCAGGACAGGAGGATCACACTTCGATTCATGAGAATTTGAGGAGATACGAAGAACATGAGCAGTATGATCACCACTCTCTCCCGGAACAGAGTGAATAACTAAAGGCGGAGACAAGTCGACACTCTTTTTGACCAATGGTTGGTCAAGAATAGACATAAGAGAGTCTCACTAAGGAAGAGTAGGATGGGCAAAAGATGAACCTAAGTCAATCTCTTGACCAATCGGGAGAGGGTCAGAAGAAATCCTCCGATAACCAACATGCAGTTAGGGTTGAGGAGCTGCAAGGTTGTCTAAAACTTTGGAAGATTTATCCATAAGAGGAAAAAGGTAAAGAAGATGCTCTCCTTCACATAACCTACAGGTGAGTCTAATCTTTCCCTTCTTCTTACCATCACTATTTGAAGGGGTAACATCGACATGATCTCTAGAGGTTGACGGGGATGGTCGGTTCAGATTTTGAGACCATACCTCTAAGACTCTGGGAATATGTTAAGGGATAAAGTCCCCTAGGGTTTTGGGTCATAACCCTAGTAGAGTAGGAGTAATATACAACAGGAAACAAGCAAGTAACTCAGGCAAAATTCTTAAACAAGCAAACTATGTGAGGATGTACATACGTGGGAGTCCTTCATTCGGGTAGTTCAAGCCAGGGTTCAAACCCTCTGCAACTTCTCATGATATTTGAACCTACAAAACAACCAATTCAAAGACACACAGTAGCATATAGATAAAACATGATAGTGAAATCAACTTTATAACATATAAATAGATGGTTAGTTATACATTGAAATAGTCATTCATACATAAACCATAACAATAACATCAGATGCATGAACAAAGTTGATATCAGGAACACGACAATGTTTCTTTTATTGTAGATAACTATAATCAAAACATAGAAAGAGTTCACCTGAGTGTTCCTCTTCCGGATCCAAGTGGAACTGTCCTCCAGGTCCATCCACTTCCGGTCTTCAAAAGGATCCTTCCATAACCAACACAAGGATATCTCCCACAAGTGAAAGGATATCAACTCTCAAGGAAACAGGGGTTTCCTGAATTTGGGGAAGTTCTTGAAGCACAGGGATCTTCACACTTGATTAGGGGATAATCTCAGCAAAGTAATTCTCTATTTTCTCTCCTCCTTAAGGCCTTCCCATTGAAGTCTTTTTATACTTCTCCCAAAGTAATTTTTTAGTTGGGAAACAGTTGGAAACAATTGGACCACGGGCACTAATAGGTAATCAATAGGTAAAACCTGTGATCTCCACCCATAGTGAAGGAAATTTAATTTTTTGAAGTGTTTTAACACATATACGCGGGTTGGGTATAGACTGACCCACGTGTACACGCGTTTAATATAGGGCAATGTCGCGTACAGGGAGTTAAACACTGTTTTTTGAATATTTGGACCATGTCTGGAAGGAGGGGTTTCCCTAGGCCATAAACCAAGAATCACAAATACATAATGTGGTATTTGGAGCTATAATATATGCCCCGTAATATATGAGGTCAGAAGGGGAACATGATGGCCGAAATGTATTAATTATATGGAAAGGAAAACTGTCAAAAACTAAGACGGACTTCACCAGATTTTAGCCTGCCGTGCCAACAAAATAATATTAGAAAGAAACAACTGTTTGAGGTGGGCATACCCATGCTCAGAGAAGGTAAAGCATGTCTGCATATCAAGTACAAGTGGATCCACTATGTATACAAGTATAAACAACTAAAAGTACATAATGGATCATCTGATCACGATTGAACAAGTACATGTCTAAATATCACATATAAGAAGATGATCAATGAAGCTAAAAGATGAAGTTGATCACTGATGTAAAAAACTGATCCCAATAGTACCAAATGAACATGATGGAATAATATGGTACTACATCGCAACTCAGATGCCAGCATATAGGATGTCTTTGTGAAGGACTGCAACATATAATGTGGAATGGTCTCAACTAGTGACAACAAGAGCAACTGACAAGTGAACAAAAGAATGCTAATGCAACCCGAGGTCTTCATTGACCACCGTGGTACATTTCTACACAATGCGAATAAATGATCTGAAGTTGACAATGTGATGAATCATTTTATTATAGGTCATTGATGTATACCATTAAAAAACGTGAGACTACTCACCGATAATGATAATGAGAGTTGAGGTACCCAGTACAATCTAACAAGTGTGAATAGAAGAGCTGAAGTCAAACACCTGTAAGAATCTATCAATCAGGAGACAATGATGGTTTCCCAATGTCGATAGCGAAGGATCTGCCACTGATGACTACAAACCCCAAGGTACTACCAAATGGACTCTAGACCTTTTCCCCAGAGTAATGAGTCGTAGTCGATAGGGAAAGATTTGCTAGAAGGAAGGCATTAAGGCATCCTTCATCAATCTAGCTTGAGTGTAACCCGTGGGCCAATAATGTGGAAGGAATTAGATGAAAAAAGATGTAGTAACCCGACCGAAGCACGTTTCCGGCGTACACAAGATGTAGCTAGCGCACGATAGAAACCCTCTAAATCAACCAATAATGAAAGCTGACACAGAGGCGAGGAATCCACCAATAGGGTCCAATGGAAACCAAGGCACTGCATGAATCCCAGTGTGTGATAATGAAAGCTGATGTTGAACACAAGGGAAACCACTCAGTCAAAGACCCATGATATTGATCAATGCTAAACACAAGGTGACCTATCAATAATGAAAATAGGGCCAGGGTTCGGCTCTAGGCCTGTCCTTAGAGCGACATGTCATCATCGATAAGGACAAGACCTGCCAGCAAGAAGTCAATGGAGACCTTCTCAAATCGGCACGAGTAAAGGACCAACATAACTGATGTGATGATAGACAAGACACTGACAACCAGGGATGGCCGACTAAAAAATAGGTCAAGAGACACCGCAGAGAGGCTGACTCAGGCTTACTTCCCTTGAAAAAAATCACAACTCAATGATGACCATGTGGCAACATATGATGACTCTGTATAAGATCGTCATGCAGGAGGCACGAACAAACTCTCCATATGATTGGAAGAGATAACCAATCATAGGAGAACTGACTCAATAACAAGATTAAGGCGTACCTAAGTCAAACTAAATCCCACCCAAATGAAGGAGAGAATTTCTTTTGAGTGCTTTGTTCAAGGGCGAGACGATTGAATCTAGCTGCCAACAATAAATGAAATGTTGTCCCGTTCTCGCTCTTTTTGGAATATATAAATTTTTTTGTCTTTTTCTTTCAGCTGGAAAAAGAATAAAACAATGCTATAGTACAATGGAAAGAATGAGTGTCAGTGAAACAGATGATCTAGTTCCTGGGATGGGAACATTCCCATGCTCAATGCAGGGAGGCGAAACTGGTCAAGGACACTCACAAGGATGTTCCTTCCACGGGTTTGAAGGTGTCTCAAGTTGCAGAAGCTAAGGGATTGCAAGTTTGATTTTTGCACAAGAAATGGTCAAAAAGTGGCTTAAACACGAGTCCAAGTGAAGCTGGCTCAAGGCCAAAAGGTGCAAATGGTCAAAATGCAATGCAGTAGTACAACTCAACACAAAGGAGCCTCTAGGGTATAAGGCCAGAACGAAGCGAAGAAGCAAAGAGGAATGAGTCTTCAACACACAAGTCATGGCGGGACTAGAGAGGGCTCTTGAGATTACTCAATGAAGCAACATGGGAAACCAATGTCAGTGAGGTGCTAACTACGATGCCCATGAAAATGATGGCTCTACCATCGTGTCATGATCAAAAAATTGATGAGTGAAGATGGCTTATGAACCATAACACGATGGGATCGACCCTATGGCAAGTGTATCGACAAATGGAGGCTAGTATGCAAAATGCAACGGAAAAATGGCTTCCCTAACCTATATGCTAGTGAGTAAATGATACCTGCCATGATGGGTCAGTAGTCATGGAATCGACTTAAAATTTTCGAAAAAGTGTCTAAAATGTCCTAAAAAACAATCCATTCTCGACACTCCAAGCTCCCAAGTTAAAATATACATGAGACGAAACAAAATCAAGTTTTGAAAAAAAATGACATTTTCAAAGCTTATAAAATGGTTTTTTGACTCACCATTGTTACCATTTGTGTTGAGAACAAAATCTGTGGAGAAAAAGAAGCAAACGTTCCCCTCAAAGAAGTCGACAGTTCAAATTGACTCGAAATCACCAAGTAACCCCCAAATCTAGCTTGCATCAATTTGTGATTATTTTAGAAATTTTAATTGAGGTTTTACCGTTGGAAATTATGTTAAAAATTCCAATGCAGCGTATACGTGGGTTGGTTATGAGAAACCCGCATATACATAGGTCCTACATGCAACTGTGTATGAAATGGACCCGCACATATGCGGTTTGAAATTACAACATAAAAATCTAACGGTTAAACTTGATTTTCTTTCAGGATGACAATCACCTGGAGGGAAAGGGAGCATGCCATTGTTGATGATGAGGTTATGAATGATCAACAGGCGTTGGATGCCTTGAGAGGATGCAGTTTATTAAAATTCTTCAAAATGCGAAATATGAAGGCAAACACCTGCTTGCTTGAAATGTTGATCCACTACTGGAGTATCGAAGATGATGCATTCATGATTGATAAAATGCCTTTGAGGATAGAGGTAGAAGATATTTACTTTATCACTAGACTCTCCTGGAGAGGAGAAGTGGTGCATTCGATAGGACGATCACGAGGTAGTCTTTTAGTGGAATACTACGTGCATATATACTTCCCAGGGCATCCGGAGAAGATTGGAAGCCAAATTCCAATCAAACATATAGAGAGTTGTCCCTGAGGATCATACTGTTCACCATAGCCATGGTAAACGGATCATCCTCATTGCACTAAGCATCACGACTATCCATGAGTTTGGCCGTATATTGTCTCACTACTGTGTTTGATTGGTGTACACCTCTTCTGACCAATATGAAGAGTCAGTTATCCTCCATTCGGAAAGGACAAACCAAGAACTTTGGATATGGGACCATTTTGTGCTCCTTCTTCTTCGAGAAGGTTCTAGGGTTATGTCCGAGAGTATCAGTTCCTATCAGCAGCCCCCGAGATCCACGGATGGGTAGGTGGGCCAACCTGATGAAACGCCTTGGAGGTGGGGACGTATCGAGGACTGCTTTTGATGATGATTTCTTCTCCTGGTGGGAGCAGCAAATCATCGTTGTTGACGGCTACCCCTATGCTGGCATGGATTTCAGGGGAGATGCGTACTTGGTACTGCCACTAGACGTAGCATGGGGAAAGATAGGTAACCATGTTTTAAAGTTTTGTCAATTGTAATGATTTTTTATGTTTTTCAAATATGAAAATGATCTTAAAGATATTTTTGATGGGATTAAATGACTAATATAATGATCATGTTCCAGATGTGGGTCTGGTATGACTAGATGGATTTCTGCGGCATAGGCCTTGTGACAGAGGTGCCAAAGAGGTGGTTGTGGAGACTGAGAGAGTCTTTTACGCAGTCCAACGAAACTTGGTGAGGTTGACCCACCGAGCACCGATGGATGCCGTAGAAGATCTACAAGAGGATATGCAGCGCCGCATGGTAGGAGTGCCACGCGACTGGGCCATGTGATAAGCATTTTTCTTGAGTTATTTGCTTGTTTCTTGCTGTAGATTACTCTTGCTCTGCTAGGGTTCTGACCGAAATCCCGAGGGGACTTTATCCCTTAACAAAATTGGCGATTCCACTGGGAAAGTGCTTGAAGCACAAGGATCTTCAGACTTGATCAGGGGATAATCTCAACAAAGCAATTCTCTATTTTCTCTCCTCCTTAAGGCCTTCCCATTTAAGTCTTTTTATACTTCTCCCAAAGTAGTTTTTTAGTTGGGAAACAGTTGGGCCATCAACACTAATAGGTAATAACCAGGTAAAACCCATGACCTCCGCCCATATTTAAGGAATTTTTTTTTTTAAGTGTTTTAACACATATACGTGGGTTGGGTATAGACTGACCCGCGTGTACACACGTTTAATACAGCGCAAAGTCGCATACAGGGAGTAAAACACTATTTTTTGAATATTTGGACCAAGTCTGGAAGGAGGGGTTGCCTTAGGCCATAAACCAAGCATCACAAATACATAAGGTGGTATTTGGAGCTATAACAGAATACTAGGATAGTCTCGAAGGAGATGGTCACCATTACATAGCCTACAAGGAAATTTTACCTTTCGTGGAGTATCAAAAGGTTTTTCTATAGGAGGGGTGTTTGGAGTAACAACCGCACGATTGGCCTCTCTCTTATCTGACTTCTTCTTCTTCTTCATCATCTTCTTCTTCATTTTAGCCTCCTGGTTACTGGATTTCAGACTTTCACCAAGATAAGTAGAAGAGGAAGAGGAAGAAATAGGTTAACCTTAGAATCAATGTGATGTGATTCAAATGAAGGAGATGGAGGGGTAGGAGTTGGGACACTCGGGATCATCGAGGTCAAAAATAACCAGACAGGTAAACCAATGGTTAACCTAGGAAGGGACAACATCGCCATATAAGGAGCACCAACATTTTCAAAAGAGGGAAAAGGACGAGGATTCCCATCAGAGGGGAATCCTTGACTGGTGGACTCTGGAAACATTTCTATTGGAATCGACCCTAAATAATTATTAAGGAAGATAAATTTTACCAGGAATATTTAGTGGGAAGTTAATTTTAGAACATTGAAACAAAACTCTACCTTTTCATGTTTTAAGAGTTGAGAAAAGGATGAAAGGTGACTCTAGTCACTTTTGGAGTTAACGCACTCAAAAGGACAAGTGCTCAATGATATTTTCAAATTTAAAGAGTCAGTAAAGATAAAGAATGACTACTCAGGGTATTCTAGGCAAAAGGATTACCAGGTATCCGTGAATTGCATAATACCTCCTGGCGAACCAAGAAGTATGAGCAGGCAATCTCCCCGAATGCTGTGTTCAGTGTATCACATTTGCAAGGCGACCGAATTGACTTCCTAAGGATAAAAGGATTGCAGCCTAGTGGGGTCTCCCATTATAGACTCGACAGTACGGGGAGCCCAAATCCATGCTAGTGCTGTCTAATTCCAAAGCTAATGACAACTGCTAGGTTTAAAGACGTCGGAACATGTCTCTAGCCTAGACCACTAAATGTGAGCATTAAGTTTCAATGCTTCCTTAGGTTAATTCAATATATTTTAATGGTTGATCTTGAATTAGGTTTCAATTACAAGGCCCTATTGTTATCATTTGAAGAAACTCCTACATGTCGCTATATGAGAAAAGAGATCTTTCTTCGATGAAAGTTAACATTAATTGAGGGATAGAGAGCACATAATCAATGCAACAATCAAAGAAGGAATTATTTCACTTATGCATGTCCTAAATGCACTTAATCTTCGTATAACAACATAAGAATTTCATTTCATTTCCAATGCTTATGATGATGCATTTATAGCTTCTTAATAATGCTACTAATGCAATATTTTCGCTTAAGTAAACTAGAATGATGTTCTCCTTTTCATAAAATGCAAAATGAATCTTTCACATAAATCACTTTAAATGAAAGTTTTCACAATTCCGAACAATTAAGCATCAATCAAATCCAAAACATTATAAACGAAACTAAAAGCAACTTCTTCCCTGAATCGAACAAACCAAACACATAAATACTTCAATCGACAAACCAAGCAATGTGATCTATGCTTTGAAAAAGAAAAGAGACACTCGAAATAAGAGAACAAACGAGGCTCTTTCACTCATTCAATTGAAAATAAAGCATCTTAGTCACTTCTGGGAGGAAGAAGAGAGTATGAGGGTCAAGACACACTCACACTAGAGTGGGAGAAATTCTAATTTTTCTTAACTCAGAGACCGAAGAGACTTTTGGGCCAAAAGTAACGCCGATCGGTACGACTGACCAGTACTACAACTGGCGCTGATGGCTAATTGGTGTGACTTTTTGGCCAAAATTAGCGTAGATTGAGGGATTCAAAGAAAAAATAAAAAAGAACTTCACACAGGGCTAGAATTAACACATTAGAGGGTGGGCTAAACCAAGCAAGCACACAAAGCAAGCTAAATGAAGCTTTCTAGTTATGGAGAAGATGGTCCAAAAGGCTTACAGGGTCAAAGCCACAAGAGTAGAACACACTGGCCAAGATTGGGGTCAAGCCCTAATCTTCACTTATAGGCATCGATGTGACTACCTAACTGACAACAAGCGCTAGAGGCTGGTCGGCGTGATTGTTCCTCAACAACTCTCACTAGTCGGTGTGACTATCAGTGGACTAAGAGCACTGGCCGAGGTAACTAAGGAAAAATAAAAAAGTTTTCAAAATAGGGACCAGATCTACTACTATGAATTTTAGACTTAGGCCAGTAAGTAGGAGAAAAGAAGTAGAACCAAAGGGAAAACGTGAAACTAGAAAATTTCTCATGAAATCATGAAATCCAAAACAAACAAAAGGATTGGGATCCCCAGTGGAGTCGCCAATTTGTGGTGAAGTAAAATTATAATTGCGGACATGAATGAATTCCTTTAGCCCAATAATGGGTCTAGCCCCAACAGATACATTTTGTGGAAGATTTCCTTAGGTTAGAATCAATCAAGAGGGCCTACCTCTTGGTCACTTATCCTACTTGATGATGTCCTTGCTTGCTCGCTCCAACAATCTCTCACTTCCTTCTTCAAGCTCTTGTAACAAGTAAACAACAACAACATACAAACATAATAGTAGACAAATTCCAATTCAACCTACTTAACAAGTCAAGAAAAATTAAGACATGGATATGTAATATTACAAAACATGTAGGAAATCAATCGATAGTTGCATATATTAGTATCAAAGAGAGATTACAACCATTCATCTTGACATTGCAGTCTTCCTCTGACAAGACTAGGTTCCCACACACTTCTGCTAGCATTCCACGATGGCTTCAAACAACAATAGTTTTAAAGCTCTTCCCTTTAGGCTTCACTCCAAACCAAAACACACTTATCCCTCACACAACTAGATGGATACAACTAGTAATAGTGTGCTTGTCTACTTCAAAATAACATCAACACTTTGCAACTATAACACTCACACTTAGCCAAAAACTATCAACTGTGACTACAACTAGTTTGTGCTTGGGAAGAAGGGAGGTTTATATAGGAAATATGTTGAAAAATGTGCAACAAGAAATGTTAAATTTAGAATGTGCTAAAAATAGACCTGCTAAAAATAGCATGTCTAAAAGTAGCAAGTCTAAAAATAGCAATTTGGCCAGTGAGGTCATTGGCCACATTGGGTGAGACGTGAAACTGCTAAAAATGGAAAGTTTTAAAAATAGAATTTATGGGTCCTTTCCTGTTTAAAGTAGTCCCTAGTGTATCTATAGGAAGTAAAATTAATTTTGGTCTGAACAACAGTTGGAAATATTAATTAATTAATTCAGTTGAGTTAATTAGTTAAGGAAATTCGAATTTGAAGTCTTTGTGAGCATGCACATGAGTTGTCCCATTGATTGAGGAATTTATCCTTAATTTACTCCACTGATTGAGGGAATAAGCATGAGTTCTATAATGAGAGAATTGGTTGACTTAGTTCTAACTAGTCAAGTCCAGTTAGATTATTTTAAAAAGTTGTTAAAATAATAAAATATAGTTTGTTAATACTTGCATGCATGTGACAACTATTATTTTAGATAACTAAGAATTCACTCATGGATAACTGTTGCATGTCAGTTCTGTCGGAGACCTAGTTGAGATCAGATGTGGGACAGTGTACTATCAGATGCTAGGATATTTCTGGTAAGTATTACTTGCATGAGGAAGAAATCTATTTTCTTCTATGACTACGTAAGTGGACCTGAGGTGATAGCAGGTATGATTAGGCCAATTTTCAGCCTATGTAATGAGGTCTAGGTAGTCCATGATTTTCATCTTCCGATTGAAGATCATCAGGATCTTCTGATTACAAAGAGAGCAGGATAGCTATTGAGTTGATTCCTTTTGTATGTTGTTGAGGATCTACACTTGATTGATAATACATGGTTGGGGTTTTATGTTGGTGCTTTCCCCTAGATATATCTTGTGTTATGTGTGATTATTTCTCTTGATAAGTTATGCATGTTTCTACTTGATGTTGCTCATGAATTCGAGTATTCTTCCGCTTAATGTTTTGTAGAAGTAGAACAAGTATTATGCTTTAGTACATTGCATAGATCGGTTTGTTCTATAGGTGAAATTTCTACATGGTATTAGAGCACAGGTGATTAAGCAAGAACAATATACTAGCAGGAGAAATTCAAAGTTTATTATTCGGGATATAGATCTCAAGTTCTTATCACATCTATTTCATCGATGGCGTTCTATGGTTTGAGGCTTGAGTATGCCCTTGATGGAAGCTCAAACTATATAGCTTGGAAGGATCGCATAGAGGCAGTTTTGGAAGATAATGGTCTTAAGGTTTTGATTGATCAAGAAATTCCTAAGCCTAATGACAAGACTGAGCAGGTGGAATGGAGGAAGTGTGTGGCTAGAGCTAGGAGAATTCTCTTGGAGGGAGTGCGAGATCACATTGTCTCGAGCCTCCATGGGAAGAAGACTCTGCATGCAATGTGGAAAACTTTGAAAGATTTATATCAAAACAGTAGTGATCAGAGGAAGCTGGCACTGAAGGACAAGCTTTGAAAGATCAAGTGTGAAAGGGATGAGATGATCTCTATGTATCTAACCAAGCTCATCACATGCAGGGATGAGCTTGCAAGTGTAGGGGTCGTGACAACGGATGAGGATATGATGAGTCTAGCACTCCTTGGCCTTCCTAAGAGCTAGCATAGCTACCAAAACTCAGTGAATGGAAGGGAGAAACTGCCAGATTGCGAATGACTATGGTCAGATTTGATGCAGGAGGAGATCAGATGGAGCACCAGAGACAGTTCTTCATCCATGCGTGATGAGGAGAAGTGTGCCTTAGTGAGTAAGGTGAAGAAGGGGAAGGAGAAGGTTTCTCTTTTTGAATTGAGTTCTTCCAATGATGGGAAGAAGGTTGACAAATTGAAAGTGTGATGCTTTCGTTGTCATGAGGTGGGCCATTATGCTGCAAATTGTCCACGAAGGAAATCCAAGAAGGGAACCGGGGAAGGATCTGAAGGTGAGGCACTTGCTTCACAGTTTGAGTTGGATTTCACACTCTTCGCATGCATGGTTTCATCCATGGTGGGAAGTGGTCGGTTTCTTGACAGTGGAGCTTCTTTCCACATGACCGACGACAAGAGTTTGT
>APFE030078090.1:0-10537 GCA_000404065.3 Pinus taeda | reverse complement strand
CTAAATTGGCATCAATAAATGCTATCTATCTCCTTGGGGGCGATCTGGAAGTCGGCGATGTGAATCATGACTCAGGCTTCTTGCCTTTAAACCTGAGCTGGCTTATCGCAAGCATTGGCTCCACTTCAGGTGGTCTATTGAGGCGCAAGCTGAGTTGGGCAGCAAAGGTGGCATCCTAAATATCGGGTATGATATACCCGATAGCATCTGTGAGGCATTTTAAGGCGACTCTCTGGCTATGCGGCTTCACTAAGAATAACCAATAGGAATTCCATGTTAAATTGTTGATCCCCGTGATTAACCTTCCCTTTTTCTCCAGCTCTGGGTAGCATGAATGCTCCAACATCTTTGTTGGTGTTAATTGGCCTGGAGTACATTGGGAAATCATGTTAGACAAATAAAGAGTATTATTTACTAATTCAACCAAATTACTAGTGGTTTCCTTGCATCTTAAAATCGCTCTTTCTGCCTTCATTAACTGTGATTGCCATTCTGTGAATAATATTTCCTTGTGTGATTCCAGAATTCTTGGTAGGTTAGTTGCCTGGCCCTGATCAGAATCTTGCCATACCATAAAATTTGTCAATGTTTCTTCGGCCTGGTCCAAATCTGTCCTTGCCTTTTCTACTTTTTCGCTTATGGATGCTACTAAGTCGCACAATGGCTCTGCCTGGGTAATTTGCTGACATAAAAGCTTAATTTGATTTATCAATGCTTTATTTAATTGAAGCGCCTCTGCTTTAAACTCATCTACCTGAGGGAGCGTTTTCATTTTCTCAATTTGAGTTGATAATTGAGCGATTTGCTCATCTTTGGATTTTATCATTCCCTCAGTTGATATTTTTAATTGCGCCAATGCTGCTGATAGCTCCTTTTTCTTTTGAATTGCGCTCTCGTCAATCCTCTGTTTTTCCTCTTGCAATTGCTTAGTCAGCTGATAATTATTTTGTTGTTGTACTAGCAATTCCTGCTCTGCCTTCTGCTGCGCTTCCGATAATTGAGCCTGTAGTGAAAAGATGTCTTGATCTTTCGCTTTTAATAGACTGCTTACCTCTGATGCTTTATCTATGGTTGCCGCCGAATATGCTCCAGCGTATTGCGATAGCTTTGTCAAGTCATTGGAGGGATCAAATTCTTCCTTCCACACAACATTGCCCGTTACTGTTAATTCAGGGAATAAAGAAGGTTGATCAGCCCTTCTTCTCTTCCTCTGTCGCTTTACAACAACTTTATGCTTAGTGCTGTAGAATACATCCAAGGGAGGAATCTCTTCTATTTGCAAAATGATTTCGCCCGATGGATCCTTAGGAATTATTTCCGTTTCCTTTGATTTGGGTGGGTCGTTGGTTTCGCCCGAAAGCTGCTTTGATGTCGCTTCCTGTGTGTCTCCCTCCTTTGAAATCTCATCATCTTTAGAGCATTCTAGATTGCCGATGATTGGTTTGAATTGCTGCCATTGATGGAGCAAATTCGGATCAATTTGTGTATCATCATTAATTCTGGAATTGCTCTCTTCTTGAGTTTTCGCCTGGGTTTCTTCCTGTCGCTGCACATTTGCCTGGGTTTCTTCCTGCCTCTGCACATTTGCCTGGGTTTCTTCCTGCCTCTGCACGTTTGCCTGGGTTTCTTCCTACCTCTAGTCATGCACTTCCTCCTGCTGCTTTGATGTAGTAGGAGGTTGCTTATTACTTTGCTGCTCAGGCTCGCTTGATTTTGTCGTTGTTGGAGTAGTCGCTAACAGGTCTAGAGGCAGAGTTTGCAACCTTTGTTCTCTAATTCTGTTAAATTCGGCTAGCCCCTCATTGTTGTATTCATTTATGGCGAGTGATTTAACTTGATATAGCGACTCGGTCGATGCAAACAAATCCTCAAATCTGTCTTCTTTGTGCTCGAACTTGGCCAATTTGGCCTGGTCGAGCGCATTGTAGGCGATTTTCCTCGGATCGTATCGCATGCTTGGCAGAGTTGCCAGAGTCAGCGAATTTATCTTTGCAGCTTCCTTCTCTGCATGTTTGAGATCATGCAGAGTGTAAATACCAATTCGCAGGGGAAAGGAGGGCCAAACATGCTTCTTTGCTTTTTTCAGGGTATGAGTAACCCCATCGGCATTGATCTGATAGGCTACTTCCCTGGCAAGTAACTTATCAGGGATGTATAGTGGAAGCACATGGGGCTTGGCTTGACTGCCAAAAACTCTAATATAGGTAAACTTTTTCTTCTCCAAACCAACTGGTACGGCAGTTAAATCCACCCTGCTTGTTCAGAAATCTTGGGGCAGCTTATTGAAAATGGAATAATGAATAGGCAACATGAAACCATTGCAGATTTGATACAAGTGGTGTTTGTAGTTGGTCTTCCACAACTTTTGATGATATATGTGGACGGGTGCAAGGTCTTGCGATGTCCAACTCCATCCGAGCACAGGAAATTCAGAATTAAAACATTAAACGTCTAATACATAGGCACTGCAGTAAAATGGCGGAATGAATCTCTCAATGACGCGAGAATTAAATCTGAAATTAAGAATGGCAGTGGCTAACTTATCGGATAATATATCCGCCCAACCCATTATCTCGCCACTACATGCGGCCTCCATTAAGGGGACCATTTCTATGGTAAAATTGGTGGAATCATGTAATCCCCATAGTCTGCACATCATAATCCCAGCATAGCAGTAAGGAGAACATAGAGAATCGATTGAGTACTTACCCGAGGATTCGTGCTTGTGATTTGCTGGATTTTCTCTCCAGCCTCGAATTGGTTCGGACTCAGTCTCATTTTCTGCTAAGAACTTCTCTAGGAATTTCGTGTTATACTTCTTCTCCTCCGCCGGCAAATTATACATTTGCCTTAGATCTTCAGCTCGAAAAGAACTGAAAATCCTCCCATCTATAGTGCTGAAATTTCTATCGGTAATTGGGATCTCTTCAATCGCCCATCTTACTACATCCGTATATGGGAGAATTTGCTCCCGGGCCGCTATTCTGTGAAGAAAGGAATTGGCCAAGTCTTTTAGATTAGCCTCAGATTTGCTAGTGATGTCGCATGAGACTTGTATTCCCGTCACCCTCGGCTCTTCAGCTTCAATCAAGTTATATGTTCCTTGCCAAGTAGCTCTGGCAAGTCCCAAGCACGTAGTGTTCGATATAAGCCCTTTCTTTTTACTGGCTGTATCAACGACGGGTTGCCCTGCAATCGGTGAAGTGGAAGGCGTTGTGGTCTTTTTGGACTTCTTTCCCATTCCACTCAAATCTGTCTCTGCGGGAGAATTCTGCACAGAGAGAATGATAGGCGTAACACAGTAAACAATAATATAAATAGAATAGGCTGAGATATATATATCTTGATAAATTCATGGTGATCGATTGACTTAAGACGGCTTCGAATCAAATCTGTGAATAGATCACAAGCTTGCTGTTTTCATTAAATGGCCGTTAAGGCCTGTCAATCTCATTAATACCAATCATTTCGGTTAATGGCCGAATGATTTATTTGAAGCATGCCTTGGGCGATTTGGTGGTTGAGCGCGGATGAGCGGCTTTTCGAAAGATAGTGCCTTAATTACGAATAAGTCGTATTAAACAGCCTTCATGATTTTACTTTGAAAACCGTGCTTTTGCCCTTTTCGCAATCGGGCGTCGGTAAAATCATAAGTCATTGTTTTGGTTCCATTTGGAATCCCCGATCGCCGATAGCGATATCACATCGCGTCGGGAGTAGCGAGTGGGGTAGTTAAGAATGTGTGCATGGTCAATCGTCGATTGCTGATAGCGATATCGCATCGCATCGGGGAAAGAGGGAGCTTATTTGCGTTTAGCCATTATCGCCGATTGCCGATATCGCATCGCATCGAAGCAAGGGGGCTTTAATTGTGTTACTTTATTTATTGCCGATACCCGATGGTGATTTCGCATCGGAGCAAATCAAAATGTCCTCATGTTGTGTTCCCTTTGTCATTGCGATATGTGATCTTGCGATCGCTTTATCGCAATGACAAAATACTAATCGTTTTACGTTAAGGTTTTTTGATTGGTTTATTGAAGAGGCCTTTTGGTAATGTTTTCTTTTATTTCTTTGGGCCTTTTAGGATAGAACTTAAATTGATACCAATTAAAAAACAAAAAATTAAAAAGGGACCCATTTCATATTATGGTTTTGGAATAATAATGATATGAAATGGGGGGGTTGTTGTAGGGCACAACAATTGGCGATTCGCTGGAAGAAACCGTTATCTCTGAAAAGTATAGAAATACCTAAACTTTTTCAAAATAGAAATTTTTATCAAAAGGAAAAATTCTAATATAGCTAGGTATAGTTGCATTCCAGACAAAACAAAACTTTCTTTCCTAATTTCCTCTTTTGTTAAAAAGAAAATAGATACATTCTAGATTTTAAATTGGCCTTTATTGGTTGATATTGATAAAACAAAAGCTTTTTCCAAATCAGCTATTAAAATTAACTCCTTTGTCATAGGTAGAGCCTCTGCTGCCAGCAAACGTCCATAGTTTCGGCAGGGATACCTTTTAACCATATCATTGTCTATTGTCCCATTCACCTTAGATTATGATTAACAGAATGAATTCAAAATATGTTTTTCATATTTTGTATTTCTTTTATTTCTTCTGTTATTTTGTAAGATAAAAAGCCATTGCCCTGATGTGGTGGTCAGTTAAGTGACAATACCATTCACTGGTAGTAATCTAACTGAACAAACTGGCTCGCGATGAGACCCCTTGTCTTACAATTGAAGCCATTACCCTGTTTTGGTATGCAGTACTGGTAATGTCGGCTAAATTATTTCCCTATGAACATGGTAAGCAGGCTTGTAATAAGACCTCTTATCTTTTATATCTAATATTCTTGGGATTACAATCTGAGTAATCACAAACTTGAGTAAGTGGGATAGATAATTTCCTCCTTGAGAGAAGATGGATGACAAGGTAAGAGTTGGAGATCCTGAAATTGGATTAGCTTCTATTTTGATATTGATAACCTTCTTGTGACCAATTTGAAAAATCTAAAAAGATTTACAATATTTATAAACTTCGAGAGGGGTTCACTAGGATTGTAGTGTAACTCCAGAATGCAATTATATCTAATTTCCTAGAAATCATTTCTTTTGTTTAAGGCTTCTATTTATTTAAAAGTAAATATCACACTTACTTGTTTTGAGAAACTCTTTAAGTACAGGAAAGGTCAAATAGAAGATACCTTACAGCTTTATTTTCTAATGCTCCTACAAACTACAAAAATTGCTATTTAAAGGAGAAGGGGTTACCTCCTCAATTAAAGAATTTCTTTAAGATGAGACCATTAACAGGGAGAGAATCTCTCAGCCCTAATAAATCTTGTAATATGAAGGTCGAATGGCCTATATTTTCACAGATCTGAAATGGTCCAAGCCACATCTTCTGAAACTTGGTGTGTTTTCCCTTATCTTCATGGGCTTTGTCCCATTTCAGGACTAAATCACCAACTTGAAATTGTTTGGAACCAGATGAAATTGAATCAAATGATGACTTGATGATCTGCTGATGTTTCGCATGAATGATTTTAGCTTTTTCTCTTTCTTCTTCTAATTTTAGAATTTGGTCATGTCTAAGCTGTAAAGAAGAAGAATGGATTTCTTCAATAAATTGAACTAGGGCTAGAGAAGGAAGGATAATATTTGTTGGTAGTACTGCTTCTTTTCCATAAACAAGTTTAAACGGAGAAGATCCTATAGAATTTTTTTGCGTTATCCTATTAGCCCATAATGCAAATATTAAAGATTTGTGCCAGTTCTTATGATTCTGTTCGATAGTTCGCTTGATAATTTTAATTAGATTTTTGCTTGTAGATTCGGCTAAACCATTGCCCTGAGGATAATAGTTAGCAGAATATTTCAGTTTGAATCCTCTTTTAATTGCGAAATCAAACATAGCATTGTGTGAAAAGTAAGATGCATTATCAAAAACAAGAGCATTCGGGACACCAAACCTAGTAATGATGAATTGATCTATAAATTGAATAATGGCTTCAGAGTTTGTTGTCTTTAAAGGAATCGCTTCAACCCACTTGGCAAAGTAATCAGTAGCAGTAAGGATATACTTATGATGTGTGGAAGAATTTGGGGTAATCTCTCCAATAATGTCCAACCCCCATTGTTCAAATGGATGTTCAATGTTGAACGGTTGCAGAGGGAAGGCTGATTTCCTTTGTCTTCCACTTGAAGTTTGACAATTTCGGCATTTCCTTACATATTCATGAGCATCTCTAAACAGAGTGGGCTAATAATATCCGACATGGATGACTTTGTGAGCTGTTGTATCAGCTCCAAAGTGGCCTCCTGTTGGTCCATCATGTAATTCCTGCAAAACCTTTTGTGCTTCAGGTTTTTCAAGGCATCTCAATAACACTGAATCATAATTTTGCGTAAAAAGCACATCATGAATAATGATAATTTTTTTTGCTTTCAATCTTATGGCCCTTTTGTTTTTGTAGGACAGGTTGGGAGGTGCATATCCATTTTTCAAATAGAATATTAAATCAGCATACTGTGATTCAGAGTCAATGATACTTATCTGGTTGATTGTTTCAGATGAATCTGTATCGCTTGATTCCGGAATGTTGGATGCTCCTGCCAATAACCTACAAAAACCTTGGCCTCTAACAATCTTTGCTGGCTTGATCTCTAGATCCTATTCTTGAAGTGTTGTTACCCAATTTGCCCTTTTTTCTCCCAATTCCCTTTGAATTAATAGTTGCCTTACTGAAGAGAAAGGAACTATAACCTTTGTATGGGCTTTTAAAAGGAAGGGTCTGTAATGTTTAACCGCTTTATATACAACAAAGGCTTGTTTTTCTACTTTGGAGTAGTTTAGTTCTGCACCTTGAAGATTTGAACTATAGAATGAAATAGGTGCTTCCAAATTGTGATTGTTGATCTGTGTAAGTACTACAGCGTAAGAGAAATCGGATGCGATGGTATACAATGTAAAATGATTAGAAAAATTTGGAGTATTTAGAGCGGGGGCATTGATTATTGATTGTTTGATTAATTCAAATGCTTCCTTTTCTGGTGATCCCCATTTAAAGATTGAATTTTTCTTAATCATAATTTGAAGTGGCAAAATAATCTGAGAAAGTCTGGAACGAATCTCTTGACAAAATTGATTTGGCCTAAAAATGACTGCATGGATTTCTTATTGTGAGGAAAAGGGATTTCAGAGATTTCTTTAATCCTGTCAGGATCGATATAAATGCCGTCTTTAGAAACAATAAAGCCTAGGAGCTTACTTTGATCAAGAGCGAAAAAGGATTTCTTAGGGTTTAGAGAGATACCATATTTCTTATAGCACTGAAAGATTTGGTTCAAATCATGCAAGTGGTTGGATCTCTCTTTAGAAAATACAGTAATGTCATCTAAATAGACGACTACTGTTCTATTAATTAACCCTTTGAAAGCGATATCCATTGCTCTTTGAAAAGTGGCTCCTGCATTAATAAGTCCGAAAGGCATTTTGTGATATGCATACGTTCCCCATTTTGTTCTGAATGTGGTTTTGAGTCGGTCATCAAGATGGACCAAAATGTGGTTATATCCTGAAAAACCGTCCAAAAAGGACATTAACTCTGAGCCCGCCACTGATTGGAGTATCTGCTCCATAATGGGTAATGGGAAGTTATATTTTAAACTTGCCTTATTTAAATTTCTGAAATCAATACAAATCCTTATGTCGCCATTTTTCTTTCTGACTGGTACCATATTGGAGACCCAGTTTGAGCGTCGTACGAGAAAAATAAGCTTAGCTTTCAAGAGTTTATTGAGTTCCGATTTTATTTGACCCTCTAAGTTTGGATGTATTTTCCTCAACTTTTGTTGAACTGGTTTCTGTTCGGGAAGCATCGGGATAGTGTGCTGGATAATAGATGTATCATACGTTATTAGAACGTCATATTTCCAAGCAAAAACATGTTTATTCTTTCGTAACAGACTAATGAATGCTTCCTTTTCCTTCATGGAGAGTCCTAATCCTAAATTAATGTTTTGAGGATTTTGTAATGTGCCAAGGTTTATTAATTCAAACCTTAAGGTAGAGCTCTGGAGCTTTGTATTAGACACAGGTTTAAACCTGTCTTTAATGTCGTAAAGGTCCTCAAGCTTCACCACGCATTTTGGGATTGATTTTTCCTCATATTTATCTCGCATTTGAAAATCGTGCTCGTCTTCCTCGATGATTTGATTATCATAGGATCTTTCGGAGGTGAGAAATTGTAAAATGTCATCATCGTGGTTAAATACTCTCCAATTGGTTACATTGTCATGAATGGATGGCCTAAAAAGTAATTCTACTAAAAATCTATCTGGACTATAGTCTTCGGAAGGGAGCAGCTTGGAAGCGACATTGGCTAGCAAGTCGGCTGCCGAATTTTGCGACCTGGGAATGGAAGAAATATTGAATGCTGAAAAATGGGAAGTGAGCTCTTGTACTAGTGATTGATAATGTTTAAGATGGTTCGAAAGACAATGAATTGTATTCCTCACATGTTTAACAATAATCTCAAAATCTCCAAAGACCTTTAAGTATTGGACTTTGAGGCCGATTGCTTTGTACAGTCCTTGGACTAATGCTTCTTACTCAGCTGTGTTATTGGTGCATTCAAACTCTAATCTATAGGACAACATTGTTTTTTCTCCTTGCGGGCTAACCAAAATGCATCCTGCTCCTGATCCTTCACTAGACTTGGATCCATCAAAATATAAATACCAAAATAAAGAATTATCTACAATCTTACTTACAAAATTCTGAGTAACATTAACACATTTAGACCTGTCGGTCTGCGAAAAATTTTCAATTTGCGATGTGAAATTGTTAAGTGAGAAAGGGGATGGCTTGGCAATATAATTGCCGAAAAATGACTCAGAAGAATAATTCCCTAAGATATTGTTGTTTAACGCGACTGGTTGATTTTCTTGTTCAAATTCTGTAACAGTGTGGGTTATATGTTTCTCCCGATCAATCTTTATTTGATTGGGCTTGCCTTATAGGGGAGCCACATATGGGACCAATCGATGGAGATATACCCATGGAGCTTTTATGACCAATCCCTGCTTAAAATCAACCCATATAATTCAGGTATATCGGCGACTAGGATGTCAATCCTTTGGACTATTCGTGGATCTGCTGATAACCTGATCGTTACAGAGTTTATTTCCCCTAGAACTTGAACTTTTGTTCTATCTAACTGCACAATGTGAATAGAAGATTTCTGGGGTTCTATATTCAGTTTAGAACAAACTAAAGCAGGCATTATATTAGATGATGCCCCAGAATCTATTAAGCAGTTATGTAGATTTCGATTGTAAATTTCATATGTTAAGAGGAAAGGAGGGGTATGCGAATTTGATCTATCTCCAATCAGAATTGTGTCAGTTGCCTCAACTCTACAAGAAGGTGGTTGTCCTGAGTCGCTTGCAGCTTTAGTGCTGGGAAGAGGTGAAGAAGGAACAACATTAAATTCTCTGAGAAGTAATTTTTGTTGATGTTTTAATTTACTAAGCTCAAACATGGTGATGTTTGCCTTAGTTTTCTTCATGTCATCCACAATATTATAATCCATCGAATCAGAAACTACCAATGTCTTAGATGACGAAGGTGTATTGGAGGATGATGGCTGATTCTGAGATACTGTCGCGGTTGGCTTTCTTGCGGGTACCTTTTCCTTTGCAGTATTAGTACCAGCACTCCTTTTCTTTGGATTAGCTTGAACAGGTTTGGGAGTAGCTTTACTCCTTGTAGTGACAGGAAAGGCTTCTTGCTCAGCGTCAGTATCGGAATTAGGGAGTATAAAGTCCCACATCCCGTGGCATTCAACTACTTCCTCTTCGGATGGTATAACTGTTTCTTCCTCTTCTTCCTCCTCAGGATCTGAGTCTGCGTATGATATGACATTTGGAGGCTTGGAATCGGGTTTCTTGAAATTCCTATATGGTTTCTTCGTTGAGGACTCTGATACTTGCTTCTTAATCTCGACCATTTCGTTCGACATGGTTTTAAGGACTTTTTGAAGGCCTTCCATGTCATATGGATCCTTAGTGATCTTTTTCTTCGAGTCATATTTAAAGGACACTTTTTTAGATTTTCGTTCTTCCAGGGCAGTTTTCTTTTCTAAGGCGATTACATTTTTTTCAACAGCGAGGACTTCCTTCATGTTTTCGGCTCATGTAGGCTGTTTATCCCTATCCATAAATATGGCTATGTTTGAGGGTAAGGTAGTGATATACCACTCGCTTCTAACTTGTTCTCTTGGCTTATCATCAGTGGGGATTTTGTTCAAGAGTTTATTGAATTGGGAGTTGAACTCCTTAATGGGTTCTCTTGACTCGATCCTTAAATTGGAAAGGTCATGGACGAGTGTAGCCAAGGATCTATCATCGCCGTATTTGGTGAGGAACTGTTCCTGGAAGATATTCCAACTTATGATGGATCCAGAGGGCAAGGAAAAATACCAAGACCCTGCTGATCCTTGTAGTGTATAGGGAAACAATCTAACT
>APFE030078079.1:0-16637 GCA_000404065.3 Pinus taeda | reverse complement strand
ACTCCTATATATAGAAAGGAGGTTTTTTCATTTGAATCATCCAAGAATTGTTCATTTTTGTAATGTAAAGGAGGTTGCCCCCTCGAAGAGGCTGAATTCTAAGGCATTGATCTCTCTTTTCTATCTTTTTGTGAGCTGGTTTCATAACAAACCATGAAGTGATTCCATAAAGTATAGGGTTGATAGGTATAGTTCTTTTTCAGGTGGGAAGGTCCATGTTCTCCTTTCCTTGCAGCAGGTTTTAATGTCTAACTCATATAATGGGAAAATAAAGCATAGATGTACCAATATTGAATATGTCTTTATTCATAAGAATGACATAGAGTAAAGGTGATTAGTTCCCGTGTATACCAGCTTAATGGTGACACTCTATCATTCTAGGGTAAATACTAGGTTGAAGGTAGTAGCAAGTGAAATCTCCATCTGGTAGAACATATGCACTTAAGTAAGGGTAAGGTTTGATGATCTCATTATCCATCAATCCATTCCTGATAAGGTAAAAGGGGGTTCCATAATCAGAGTGTCATACCAACCAACAAAGAAGTATGATTTAAGCAAATGTGGGCATATTACAGGTTTGAAGCCCATCCATCCCATCCAATGATGCCTTAGACATCGCTAGGCCTTAGACATTGGCTTAACCGACATGTAAAATGGTTTTCCCTTAATACTCTATCCATGATAGGGTCTCCCCCTGACCTTTGACATCAATGACAACACTAATGAATAGGAGCTTAATTAACTTTTATTTTTCAGTGACATTGGTCATATTTCCATCATTTAATATTGTCTCCCATTTCAGTGTTGTATTGACTGCATCAACTAATGGCAGATCATTAATATCTATTTCAACATCCAGTCCATTTTCTTAACTTTTCACAAACATATTTTGTTATAATATTCTCTTGAAAATGTATTTTCATTCCATATCCTTATAAATCTAGTAATACTATTTATGGAAGTCTCACTTGAGCCAAAGCAAAGCTAGCTTAGAGATAAAATAATAGTTGGTAAGGTGAATACGATCGATCTCCTAGTTACACAAGTTTATCACTTAGGTAATTAGGAATTTATATTTTCATAGGTGATATATTTTTTGGTAGAAATCTATTGCTATTCAAACTCTTGGTGAAGGGAAAGCCCTGGCCTACTAGCAAGAGCCTAAGGGAAACTATTAGTCAATCCACTTACTATCTCCTTAGTGGCCTTGTATTTCACTTATAGGTTGATAGTAAGGTGTCTTACACGTAAGGCAAGAATCCATAAATAGACAAATTGGGTCAAGGTTTCTTTGGAGAGACAAAGGGAGACAATGACATGATTCAACAAACAATAAGATAGTTCACCCACTCACCAAGGCAATGGCATAGATAGTAGGTGAATGAAATATAATACTGGTTAAATGATGGTCTGACCCACTTTAACTACACCATAGAAAATGTTAACATGTTGCCATCAATATGGTTAGTGTTTAATTAGGTCACAAACTCAATATATTGATGAAACAATAAATGCTTAGGTCAACATTAAAATTCAAACTATTAATAAGCCTATATTGCAACCATGATGACAATAAAAATGTATTAAGCAATGTGATCATAACCAAACTCTATGAATATCAACACAATGACTAAATTATTAATCAATTATTCCCACAACCATTTATTCTATTTATCCATATAAATCAATGAACAATCCTCCAAAAAAATCTTTAAATATGATTAGTTTTTTGTATTTAATTACATGAATTATTCTAGCCAAGAAGTGCCAACCATGCCAATAATAAGTGATTACAAATATTATATGAGCACAAGAGCTATCCAAAGTTAGTTCCGATGAAAAATAGGATTGATAAGATCATGTAGAATGATTATACCTTAATGGGAGGATAGATCCGTGCCCCTTGTGGCTCATACCGTGTTTGCTATACATTTCATGGATAATGGAAAAGTGAGGTTTATGTATAACACTATTATCTATGGTTATACCCAATGGTTACATGTTGATAGGCCATTCGTAGACAACTAGCTATAATTGGGCTTATGTCTAGTTGTTGGGCAAGTTCTTAAGAGAATCAAGGGATGAAGATGATACAAATTGGTCTTGAGTGATAATTAATGAGTGTCATAAGAAATTCAAGGCTTACCTCTTGCAAACATATATTACCGTGAACATTAAAATACTAAAGAGAGAGAAATATATGTGTAGGAGAGATAAACCCTAGGTTGATGTCATAACTAGTGATACATTGGTCAACGATGCACCAAGTAAGTTAGGGTTTGCGTCCCTAATTGCATAAAACAATTAGAACTTCAACATTTCAGACATCAAGGTATACATTAAGGTAATAGTTTGAGGGTCATGGTGTGAAGAAAAATAAGTCAAGGACACAAATGTTGGTACTTTGAGACAACTTGTTGAAGAGTTGATTAAGGGACACAATGTTGAGGTAGTAATGACGAATGGTTTGACTTGCATGCAATGGTAGATTAGGGAGAACTAGGTATGGAGGTGTGATTTTTGTGGTTGTATACTTAATTTAGGCTAAGTCTTCTATGATAACCAAATCTATAAGCTAATGAGCGGTATCACTTCCCAAGGGGATGTAAAACATTTTAAAATTTCTCCTTTAAATATGATATTTCAATGTAACTTAAATTGAGAAGATGAGGGACAATTATGGGATTTTGATGAGAATTTTATTTCCCCTCTTTGAAAATATAGGGTTATACTCAAATTAATGTAAATAAATGCATATACCTTCAATACCAACCTTATAATTGATATGTTGGAGATCCAAGGCTAGTACAAGGAAATAAAAAGAGTTTAGTATGATTGGGAATGAATATGGGACTCAAGCATGAGTGATCCAATGATGATATACTTTAAATCCATATAAAAGAAAAAAACAATGAAGACAAGATTAGTAAAGAGATTGAAAATTTTGTACATTTTTTATTTTGGTTGGAGAATAGAGAAGACCAATGCCTTGAGGGTTATGGAATAATTTTTTTTTCAAAATGGGACTAGGGTTTAGGAAAGAGTAGTGTTGATGTAACCAAGAGGATTTCACATTGATAGCTACATAGGGGTTATTACGATTATTTGGATATGGTCGTGGGATGGTCTTGAGTAGGATCACACCCAAGTAGAATAGAGTGATGTCAAAGGGAAAGAATGACAAGAGGGAAGATGCTTGGATGTCTAAACTCAACACAAACATACTTGTATTTGATGGTCAAATGAGAACCAAGTGGAGATATTGAAATATATGTATTTTCGATCGAGCAAGATTCATTTCTTCGACCTTTGTTGCATCACTATCCATAGAAAAAAATATATAAAAAAAAAAAAACATATTCTTTGCCTTGAATAATACTAATAACCACGAAAAAAATGCTCAAAATCCCTTAGACAACCTCTTCATTATTATAAATTGATTTGAAAATGGGAAGACATATTCCTTATATGTAATAGAGTCCTCATTGTTACATAAATTATATAGTGCCAACTCAAACTAGGAGTTCTCAAAACCATTTTCTCATAACCACGAGTCTTACAAATATAAATTTATCACTTGCGAAATGCTCAAAGAGTGGATTTACAATACAATATTCCAATTGTTCTTTAAGAAGGGGTTACATTACAAACATAAGGGTCCTTACAAGTGCACACTTCGTTAGAATAGGGAATCAATATTCCATGCGAAAAAATGGATGTTAGAGCCAATCTTGAGCTCTATGTGACATCTTCAACAATATTCTTCAATATTGATGAGTGGCACTAAGGTGTCTAAATATATAGTTAATGTGATAGTCTTTTGCAATTGAGCACTTGAATCTTCAGAATGGTGGATATAAACTTATTTATGAATTATTAGGTGAGGCAAACCTAATAAACCCTCACAACCTAACATAATAAAATTAATTTATTAATTTTCTTAGGAAAAGAAATCATAAACCCTAACCCTCTCAACATAACTAATAAAGGTAAGTTATTAATTTTCTTGTAAAAAAAATCATAAACCCTTATAAATATGGCCAACTCTCAAGACAAGATGTGTTTCCCAAAGGGTATGGAAAATGTACCTCGAGAATTCGTTGGTAAAATTATCTTGAACTAATTCACTTATAAATTTTGTTCCTAGTCAAACCCATAAATGCTTAACTAAAATATTGTTTGACTCATGCTAAAAATATTCTTATGAGACCAAAATAGTAGTGATGAGCAAGTCGAAAGTTATAAGAGGATGTAGCGTATTCAAAGTAATTAAACCATGTTGGCAATGACAAGCAGTGAGCAAGGTGAGGATCAGATATCACATCTCCGCAAAGAGTTATTAAGAAAATATATATTGAAAATATATATTTGTTAAAATTAACTTATTAAGAAAATATATATTTGTTAAAATTAACTTAGAGTGGGTAGGTTATGTTTTTTTGGTGTAAAAAAATAAATTGGGATTAAAAACAAATGTAATATGTAGTGTTGTTACTTAGTACTTATCTTTTATGCAAAAAGTAATCGATAACAATTATTGAGTGTATGAAAAAATCATAAATCTAATAACAAAACACATTTGAAGATTAAAAACAAGTGTAATATGCACTGTTGTTACTTAGTACCTATCTCTTATGCAAAAAGTAATCGATCCTTAGTACCTATCTCTTATGCAAAAAGTAATCGATCGCAATTATTGAGTGTACAAAAAAAATCATAAATCTAATAATAAAACACATTTGAATGTGTTGAAGGGAAGCAAGGGAAGTAATTAATGGACTATATAACTTTGGAGCAAAATAGAGATAGGTGCATAGGTAATTTTGGATGAAGCATTAGCCCCAATATGATTGTTTGTTACAAAAGTTAAGAGTTTGATGAAATGTGCACATGCACATTTTATTCTATCTTTAGTTTATGGGACCAAATAAAAAGGAGAAACTACAATGTCTAATATCTTTGTATTAAATAATGTGTATATATGATATCAATAAAATAAATAATTTTTTAGAAATACAATTATTGTAAAAAACTATTTATTTAGCTTTCAATTTATACTCATCCTAATTCAACAATAAATAAATAATCTATGGTAGAATTTCTATGTCGAAAAAATCAAATTGATATGAAGTATCTTATGTTGTCTTAATTGTGTGGCAAAGAATCAATATGTAAGAAAATATCTAAATAATGAAATTCATATTCGTATTAAAATAAAAAAATTATTTACACAAAAGCTTAATGGTGAGTGCAAAAGATTCCTAAAATTAAAATTTTTATTTTATCTTTTTAAGTTATGATTAAAATTGTGAAGACTAAAGACAAAATATTATTTATTGTAGTGTTGATTTTTTTTATATTGCATCATGATTAGACAACTCCAAACTGAATTGTAAAATATATATAATATAGGTACAGTTTATTGAGGAAAATGATTGAACCAAGTCCAATATAAATGAAGAGAATATAAATTCATAATTTTTTTTTGAAAAGAAATCTTCCAAATCCATCAATAATTGAATTTATTGTCGACACTTTTGGAACCAACCAATGTAGTTCATCATCAGGACAATTTTATATTCATGATGATGAATCACATTGGTTGGCTTGAAATATGTCAACGATCAATTCAATTATGTGATGAAATCCATAAGATTTCTTTTCAACTATTTCTACTCACAAAAACCTCTATTCCAAATTAATAAAAAAATTTATAAAAAAAATTTTTTTTTAATAAATAAAAAATCATAAGTCAAGATTTGTAAAATTTGAAAGTAAAATTTGATGGTACACTAATAAAAAAAATTGGTACAAATTATAATAATTGTAGTACAAGTGTCAATTTTAAATGTATCTTTTTCAAATTATATTTTTTTTATATATTTTTTTATTTTGAATAATTCATAAAATATATTTTCATAAAAATAATCAAATCATTAATTTTAAACCCATCAAAACTAAAGTTTTTTGAATTTCAAAATATTTTAATTTTTTTAAACATCATAAATTTTAATAACTTTATTTTAAAAATTAAAATTTAAAAAAACAATTGACTAAAAAACAATTGCAATATATTTTTATAAATAAACATTGGCAATAAAAGTTTTATAAAAAATCATTAATATAAATTGAAAAATCTTAAATATATATTGCTTAAAGAATAAAAATCAACACTTTTATTAAAATAAGAATTGCATTTTCATTAATTAACTATAGAATTCAATAATCCTAAAATATATGGTAAATACTTTTATTAAAATAAGAATTGCATTTTCATTAGTTAGTTATAGAATTCAATAATCCTAAAATATAGTAAATACTTTTATTAAAATAAGATTCAATAATCCTAAAATAGAGTAAATACTTTTATTAAAATAAGAATTGCATTTTCATTAGTTGTCTATATAATTAAATAATCCTAAAATATGGTAAATTAAAAATTTTAAGGAGTGGAAAATAAGTCATTTTCCTTGTGAAAGTATCAACTGAATGACTTCTCTTGAACATATCAACGACACTCAATGTAGGCGGCATCATTGAACCAAAACTGAACGTGAACGCTTTGATATGAGGAACCAAAAAGACAAGCAGATCTCCCAACTCAAAAACCACGAAGATGAAGTAGAAGAGTGTAATGTTCAAGAGCAACTCGTTGCCATTAATATGTAGAGTACCCTATTTTTCAAAATTCTCCAACCATTTCTAGTCAATACCTCTTTATTTTTTAACAAGCTTGAGGAGGATAACATATGCTTGATCTAAAAGTTCATCCTTTAGATGAGTCCCTCTAAGTATTTGTTACGAAACCTAAGATGGAATACTTCAGTATCTTCATGTTTGACGAGTTCATCATTGTTTGATTATTTTACGAGTCCAACGAAGGTGAAACGTGACTCTGTTTTCATGTTTAAGGAGTTTGAAAAAGAGGCGAAAAAAGAAAACTCCAAAAGTTCCTTTTGCGTAAATTTCTCTTGAGTTCGAAAAGGGAAAAAATTATACTTAAGAGGATCTCTTAGCCATGTTTGACTAAGGTATTAATTTTTTGTAAATAGTCTATCTCATTCCAGAAAAGGGTTAAAATTATATTGAGTAGATGTCTTTTCATTTACTTTAACGAGTTTGAAAATACAAGTGCTCGACAATATTTTCATATTTTGGGAGTCTGAAAAGAGATGAAAAATATCTCCTCCTAGAGGAACGAGTCGTATAGAGGGTAGAAACTAGTTTCCGTCATGATGGAACTACCCAAAACGCGTATAGGTTAAGAGGTTGGATAATAAAACCACTCATCATAGTGGTTCCTTTAGAAAGGGTAAAACAACCAAGTGAAAGTGTATGACCGACCACGTAGATGGTGACAATGGAATGAGAAAGCCAAGGCTCATATGGAAAAAAGAGGTTGAAGAAATGGCAATCACATGGGATAGGATGAGAATGGTTTCAATTTTAGACAAGCTTGAAACATGGGAAACTATTCTTGAGAATACTTGAAGATGATTTCATTTTTCACAAGCTTGAAACATGAAAAAAACAATGCTTGAGAGTGGTTACATTTGTACACAAGCTTGAAACAAGAAAAAACTATGCTTGAGAGTACTTTAAAGTAGTTTCATTTCTGTACAAGCTTGAAATAAGGAAAAATTATGCTTGAGAGGTTTCATTTTTACACAAGCTTGAAATAAAGGAAAACTATGCTTGATATAAGTGTTCATGCTCCCAACATAATGAATTAATTCTAGGCGCATGCTCTCCAAGCTTCATTTCATTCACTTAAGTAGAGTACAGGTTACTAATAGGTGGATGGAATGAAGGTTGATTTACGAGATCAAGTGAAAAACTTGACTAGGAATTTACGAGATCAAATCAAAGACTCAAATTGAAGGGGAATTTGAATTTGTTTCATTTTTTAACGAGCTTGACATAGGAAAAGAACTATGCTCATAGACCTTGTTTAATTTTTTTAACGAACATGACACAAGAAAAGGAACTTTTCTCTAGCACCTTGTCTCATTTCTTAACGAGCTTGACACAAGACAAGGAACTCTGCTCCGACAACCTTCCTTCATCTTTTAAGGAGCTTGACACAAGTAAAGGAAATATGCTATGGGAACCTTATTTAATTTTTTAAGGAGATTGACACAAGAAAAGGAACTCTACTTTGGGAACCTTAATCATGACCACTAGGAGGCCATGGCTTCCAAGAGGTTCTCATCAGATGGGAGAATAATATGAACAAAAGTTGGTCAATGATCACGACTCTTCCTTCATGCAGGAAACACATCACATGAAATAGTGAAGAGACAAGAGCTCCCATGTCATAACCATATTCATGCCCAAGGAGTAAATTAAAATACAAAGGGAATTCGATTACCATCACATTGATATAGATAGCCTTTCCTCCCAAAGTAATAGGAAATTGAGGAAGGATCCCTAACAATTGATTGGTTCCTTTTTTAAAAGCTAACAAATTATGGGTAATAGGCACAAACTACGAATAACCTAAATCTTTCCATGTAGTTGAGGAAAAAATACGAAAAAACATGCCTTCATCTATAATTGTGCTATGTAAAAGCATATTATAACTCTATACTATGATCTGGAAGGGCATGTAATGAGGAAGACAATATCCTACTAGTCAACTCCAATCAAAGGAAGTGACCATACTACTTGGTGGGGGTGCCATGGGAACAGAAGGAATTGCCCCCTTTTGTTATGGGAATGGGAGAAATTCTCCCCTGTACTATGGGAATGGGAGGATTTCCCCATTGTGTCATGGGAATGAGAGGATTGTCCCTAAGTTCATTAGAATATGAAAAAAAGAGAAGAGCCTGAGTGTTATGATACTCACTCTCTACGGGAAAGGTACGATCTCTATGGGAAAGGTATGAGCAAAGAAAGGTGAAATATATTCAAACATTTTCTCAACCGATGGTTGGTCAGGAACAAACTCATGGGATTCACGTTTAGAGAGAGTGGGATTTACTTTGAGACATATTCTGATCAATCACTTCATAAACTAGTGGAGGATTAGGGAAAAGCTTCCTATAACCATCTAGAAGATGAGGCTGAGAAGTTGTAAGGTTTTCCAAAACTTTTGAGGCTTCATCCATACAAGTACAAAGGTGAATATGATGATTTCCTTCACATAACCTACAAGGAAACTTAATTTACCATTTTTCCCATGGATCTTACTATCACTAGTGGATGATTTATCACCAACATGATCTTCAGAGGCTGATGTCATGGGATGATGGAAGGTTTCTCCATACTAGTTGCATTAGTACCAATAGTTTCTTGGTTGTCCCCTTGCTCATTTTGCTTATTCTTCGTCATCCTTTTTTGCTTCTTCTTAGCTTTGTGGTTACTAGAATTGAGACTTTCACCAGACGAGGAGGAAGAAAGGGATGAAGAAATAATAGGTGAAGGAAAAGAGTCAACTTTAGGCTCAACTTGAGGTTGATGTTGTTCAAGTGGAGGACTACTTGGTTGATAAACAGTTTGGACATTCATAACCAAAGAGGTAGAAACTAACCAAACTCGCAAACCAATGATAAATCCAGGAAGGGATAATGTTACCATATAAGGAGCACCAATATTTCCAAAAGAAGGAAGAGGAACAAGATTCTAGTTAGAGGAGCTTCCTTGATTAGTATAATTTGGAAATATTGCCATTATTTGCAACCTAAGATCCACTAAGGAGTTATTCCACAGTCAATTAATTGATTTTATAAATTAAAGACACATAATAAAGATAAAAAGGGGTAAACTAGGAAAAACTGATTACTAGGTCACCGATATACCACCTTCGTAAACCAAGGATTTACATACGTGCAAGCACTCTCCCCGAATGTTGTGTTCGGTGTATCACAATGTACAAGGCGACTGACTCAGTTACCTAAGGTGGAATGCCAACCTAGTGGGGACTTCTAAAATATACCCAAAGGTATGTGGAAGCACAACCCGTAGTACTATTGTTTAATGTGTAACTGTTCGATGAGAGCGTTCCCATATACTTTTCATGTGTGGAGTGCCATTTGATATACCCGAAGGTACATGGATAAATATCTGATACACTTACATATGTGGAACAAAAAATCACCCCCAGATTGTAATGCTAACAAGAAACGACAACTCTTACATTTAAATATGTTGTAACTCATCTCTAGCCTAGACCTCTATGTGTGTGTTAATGTTCCAAATGCTCCTTAGATTAATTGAGTGAATTTTATAGTTTATCTTAAATTATGCTTCGATTTCAAGGCTCAAAACTCGATGTCACCTGAACATATCTATGATGCAACTAATATGATAAAAATAACTCTTTTTAGTTTCCTTTTAACAATGAAAGGCCTAACTAAGTAGGGGAATAAGAAATAAATAAGAAACGCAACAATCGATCTCCTCAACTTCAATATTTTTTTCAAAATCAAAAACTTATACGCAATGCAAATAATGTTTTTTCTTTTCTTTCCTTTTAATGTTTCAAATGCAAAGAAACATATGAATGCAACTTGATCGTTGACGAAAGGAAACCACATAGAATTTAGTTGTAATGTAAAATTTACATTTCAAATTCAACAATCAATCTATTCATACAAACCCTAATTGAAAAGAAGAAATAAAGAACGAAACAAAATCTTGTCAAAATGTGATTAACACTCATACACAATTTAGCCTCCCCCCCCCCAGAAATTGAGGGGGAATTTTTTTTGCAAAAATGAAAGAAAAAACACACAATTTCACTCAAGTTATTATCTTCTCAAAGACAAAGACAAACTTAGAGACACAAGGAAAACTTGTTGGACCAAAGGAGATCAAATATAAATGCAAGAAATGCATTTTTTTTGGATCTTATAGGGATCCATGTAGGTTCCGAACATGCACCAATTCTTTGTAGCGTAGGTATAGAGAAGGAGAGGGTGCACTGAAGCGCTCTGTCTCCAAACCAGGCAGCTTACTTAGGTAGATCCAACCACAATACAACATAAAAAATTAAGTCAATCTCAAAGAAGGGTTTTCATAGGGTCAATCAAGGTTTGAGTGAATCAATCAATATCAGTTTAAGATGTGAAAAAAGGTGCTAAGGTTAAGGAAATGACTAAGGGAAGAAATGTCCCCCAATGGAGTCACCAATTTGTTATGCAAAATTTACGATTGCTAACAAAGGTGAATTCCCTAGACCTAGTGGACTAGGTATATAACAACATAAAGCAAAGAATATAGTGTTTCCCTTAGAGAAATTGAATAATGGGAAAGAGACTTACCTGGAATCTTTTTCAAGCTTTACTTTCCTCCTGGTTCCTAAGCTCCAATTGTAGCTCTGATTGTTATAATTGGAACCTGCACATATAACTAAAACAAGCCAAGGATCCACATCTATGTAGCATAATTATTTACTGTATTCAATGAATCAGAAATGCATTGAAATATATTAATATAAATGTAACACAACACATATAGGAAAACAAGATACTCTTTGTGTAAATAGAAATAGGAGAGAGTTTACAACCAAGAGTAGTAGTTGATCTTGTAAATATCTCCCCAAATTAACTTGTCCTTCGTTGTCACAAAGCACACCTTAATATCACCCTAATGCATAAAGATGATGACTCTTTTAGATTCAAGTCAGCAACATGAGGGCACAATAAATCTCAAACCCAATGTTATGGATGGAAGTAAATTTATAAGAGAGGTATGGTAGTTTAGGATTTACCATAATGAGCTTCAGATCCAATTATGATGGGAGGGTGAGATCAAAGTATAATAGGTGAAGTCTCCAAGGTAGGATGAGATAGGACTCGAGCTTCTTATCCAAGGTAAATGGGTAAAACAACCCCTAGAATATTTTGGAAGAGGAAGCTTTAGAAATATTTTTAATTTTCTCGAATTTATAGAATCAACGAACCCCCAAAAAAGAGAAACTTGTGACGAACAACGTTGGTGGAGAAGGAAGAAACCAACACTGAACACAGGTGGCCAAAGGGGCAGAGTGTACTGGGGCTAAAAAATTGATTTTGAGCAATTAATCCTAGAAAATTGGACTTTTTAGAAAGGTCATTCTTAGGGCTTTGTGTAGGGATGATGACAACATGTTCATGGATGTGGATTTATCTAGTTTACAAGTCTATTGACCAAATGTGACAAAATTGCCTATAATAGCATCCTTCCATACTTCTTCAAAAACACCACCATTTATGGCACTTTATGGTCCATATCAACCTCCATCCATCACATCACCCTTGAAAGGGACTATAAATACTCAAGAAGTAGAGGACCACATACAACACCAATAGGAGGTTATAAAACTATTGAAGGACAAGTTGGTTATGGAAAAAAAATAGGATGAAACAACAAGAATATCAACATTGGAGTGAAAGGGAATTTGGAGTGGGGGATTGGGTATTTGTGAGACTACAACCATATAAACAGATGTCCCTCAAGCAACAAAAGGAGGACAATAAAATTAGAGAAATGTTGAGGTAAAAAATGGGCCTCAAAGCAAAAATGTACAACCAAAATAAACTTTGTAGGAACCAATAGGATTCAAGATGATGATGTCAACCATGGGGGATGATTCACCATTTTTGGAGTAAAAAGGTAAAAATATTCAATTAAAAAAACTACTTTTTCAACTCGTATTTTCAACTTATCTCCCCACAATGTTACTCAAATTTTGAGAAGGAACACTCATTGCAGGTATAATTTAATTCCTCATCCAAGGAGTACCCATGTCACATACTTTCGATGGACCTTGCTACACAAAAAATGAGAAATACATGAAAAAACGTGATCACAATCACATTGTTTCATGCATTTCTAATTTTTCTTGTAGCATGGTCCATTAAACGTATGTGGAATGGTTACTCCTTGGATGAGGAACTAAATTATGCATCCAACAAGTCATCCCACTCGAAATTTGAGTAAAATTGTGGGGAGATAAGTTGAAAATACGAGCTGAAAAGTAGTTGTTTCTTTTCTTCCTCCAAAATTTGATGAGGTAATCCAATATTATTATATTATTCCTCTATTGTTTTATAATATTCCTTAGGAGGCCTATTTTAGACCTCAAATTGTTCTAATGATTACCTTCAAGGTATTATGGCCCCTATAAGTGGTTTCCAAGGGTTGGATGTATGGCTTACAATTTGGAGTTGCCTCCATCTTCATGTGTCCATCCAATACTCCATGTTTCTTGCTTAAAGAAGGTAATCGATGATAATATACTAGTCCAAACTATTCTAGAGAATATTAACGAAGAAGGGAAAATGATACTAGAACTAGAAAGAATTTTAGAAATTAGGACTAAGCAATTGAGAAATTGAGAAATTACTGAGTACCTCATCAAATGGAAGAACCTACCAGTGGAAGAAGTGACATGGGAATATGATTTTTTTATGCAAAAATATCCATAGATAGTCAAATGTGTAGGACTACATTTGTTTTAAGGAGAGGAGAATGTAAAGCCCTATATAGGCCCCTTTTTAACCCAAAAACCCCTTATAAATCCCTAGATATTGAGTGATAACATTTCTATTATTATATTGTTATGTAGGATAGTACCGCTCATGGTCCCATTTTATTATAATTGTACCCTTTGTTCTTTATATGATATAGTATATTATATAGTATAATTATTAACTCTAATTATATTTATATTACTATATATATATATTATATATATATATATACTGAGGAGACTTAGTCTTAGGATCATCAAATATTGTCTTATTCATTATATTTATCATAAAAGGAGGTTCCCCCCTACAAGAAGACTATAATTATTGGTTTATTATCATTTTTAAGGCATAAGGATCATAAAAATACCTCATTATGAGGTACCTGAGGTTTCAGAACATGATCAATAGTTTGTTGAGATGGTATCTTTTCATCAATTTCTTGAGATTCCAAATAATCAAAAAAGATTTGTTGTTAAAGGCCTATTGTTGGAGTTGCTAGTGGTTTTTTAGTATACCTCGTTCGAGATTTATTAGGTGGAATACTAAAATTGGAAGCTTCTAATTATGCTCCCCATCATTTTATTTGTTCCTCAATATGACCATGTTTTATTTCTCTAGACATTCCCTTGATAGTTATTCTCTAAACTGAAGGTTTTGTTTGAAAATTTGACCCCTTTTGTTTTCCTGGGATTTTTGACTTGATTCCTTCTTCATATGAACTTGAATCCTTTTTACTTTGAGAATATGGGTCTTCATTTTGACATTCTTGGCCTTTTGCAATTGGTTCATTTTGATATCAAATTTGGGTCAAAAATTGTTACTAATATATATTCCTTTGTTGAAATTCATCCATAACAATCCTTTTAACTAGATGATGATAGGCTATGGTGTATGTTATGTTGTTGCTTCTGAATATGTTGTGCCATCTTGGTAATATTCTTCAACAAATATAAGGGCATATTCATTGTTTGATGAGCTTTTAAATGAAGGAGACATTGCATGTGATATATAATAATGAGAGTATACCTCCCTTCAAATGTTATAGACTTTTCGATGAAAAAATAAACATCTCACCAAGGGTTTAGTACCCATTCTCATATATCTTTTTCCCCAATTTTGATGTTGTAGTGCTCTATTTAGGAATGAGGTCCAGGATTTCTCTTTCATACTCTGATTTTTAAACCAATTTTCTCCTTATTGTGGGAATCTTGTAATTGCTGCTAATTAATTATATAAACAAAATTTTTTTTATGTCCAATTTGAAAAAATTCTCTATCAAATATTTGTACAAATGCCTTAGTCACTTTGACATTATGTCCTTAGAAACTTGTAAAGAATGGAATCCAACCTGCTCTCTTGAACATATGTTAACAATCTAGATATATTTTAAGATTTATGTGGTTGAGATTTTTGATTGAAAGAGAATGATCCACAGATGTAGATATTGTAGTCGGTGTTTCAGAACCACAAGTCGCGTCCATCTGTAAGGCTTGTCGAAATGTGAAGAGAATGAAGGGAAATAAATATCGAGGAGAATGTAGGATGTGTCATGCAAACGCTAAATGGATGATAGGGACAAAAATGAATAATTAAATTTTAAAATATTAATATATAATTGATGTAAAGTATATTATAATAGATTTATATATTACAATGTTTATATAATAAATACCTATCTATATAGTATAATGTTATAAATATATATGTGCACCCAGCCAACATCTTAATTAAGTAAGTGTGTTTCCAATGAATGTTGTCTAGAAGGGGGGCTATGTGGGAAACCAATGAACATTGTTTTGTTGTTGCATGAAAAATTCATAAGGTTATTGAAGTAAGTGGGTGCTTGGTTGTTCATCCATTGTAAGGGTAAAGAGAAAGTATGGAGGTAAAGGAGCATAGCGTAAAAGCTCTGACTAAATGTTGTACCCAAGTCCAATAACAAAAGTATAGAAGGGTGGTAAAAAGTCAAGATTCCTCCTCAAGCAAGTGTTGTGAATGTCTGTGAATGAACGCTCTTCTTTATGGGAAACCCTTCCATTCAATGTTGTAAGTGTGGGGCATAGGTGAAATAACGAACTGTACTAATACAGGCTAATGCCTGACCTATAAGTAACTATAATAAGCTAATATTAGCTAACATATATCTAAGATAATAATGAGACTAGCGTGGGAACATATACTTGCTATGTTCTAGTTCTAATACGTGCGAGGTATTAAGGGAAGGGTAAGGAAACACCACTACACTAACTAATATCAGGGGCATGTGGAAAACAAACGAGTGACATTTCTAGGCCTAAGGTAAGGGATAATCAGCCCATCCCATCTAGTGCTACTTCTAAGGAAGGGTAGTTGATAGTGGTACCTCCAGAGTTTTATATGTTTAGGTGGGTAAGCGGAACCAACAAGGTGGAAGGTTCTGATAGTGATCCCCTACAATTCTTGGGTGAAGGAAATAGGAGGACACTATCCATCTCCATTGTCCTAAGGTGAACGCATTAAAGGTAAGGGTAAAGTATTTTACCCTAACCCGCTAAGGTATAGTGCAGTAGCCATAAAGTTATTCCATCAAGTAAGTATAGGCAGGAAACACTCTTCCTTACATCTCCATCATTCTAGGCTGAATGGCATAAGTTAAAGGTAAGGTACCCCAATAATTTAATAAATATGGCAAGTAGTGAGTGACGAGCCTATAAAAGTTCAAGGCTAAACCAAGTCATTCCATTCAATCCAATTTGGTGCTTCTATAAGGGAAGGGTTGTTTCATAGCTCTTCTAACTCTAAGTGCATTCCTGCATGGTTTAGGGCTAAAGGTATATTTCGTTCTAGCAGGTGGGTGGGCTAAGTAAGGTTAGGTAAGGTATAGTAAAGGTTCATATATACTAGTGTCGACCCTACATTCCTAACTTAAGCATTGGAAAACACTCTATTTTTCCTAGGTTACAGAGAGTAAGAAAGGTAAGGTGGATCGGTCTAATTTTGACCCGCTAATATCAAGTATAACGTAGTAGCCATGTTAGGTCCCTATAATGCTAGTGATTACCCCATTACTATTGTAGTTGTATCCTTTATTAATATTGTTGTGCCCCTATTGTACCCATATTTTTATTACTGTGCCCCATAGAACCCCTCTATTGTTATTTTTGTGGCTTTATATTATTATTGTTAGGTTGGCTGGGTTAT
>APFE030078077.1:91337-158618 GCA_000404065.3 Pinus taeda | reverse complement strand
ACACAACCCAACATTCTCCCACTTGTTGCTTTCTTTCCACAGGGGGCCACAAGAGAGCTTAGTCATTTTTCTAGCCCTGAAATGCCCATTTTCTCTCTACACCAAGAGAACTTCTCAAAACTCATAGATTTTGTCCATTCATCTACAATATTCTTCAAAGTGTCCACCTTTACTGGCAACACCTTTTTGTCTTCTACAATATCCCTCACAAAGTGATACTAAACATCAATGTGCTTTTTCTTTGAATGATATGCGGGGTTTTTTCCAAGGAAATTGCACTTTGGCTATAATAGTCTATCCTTATAGCTCCCTTTACTAACCCCATACTTGAACACAATTTCTACAACCAAACTTCTTCCCTACTTGCATGAGCGGCTGCCATGTATTCTACCTCTATAGTTGATAGTGCCACTATAGATTGTTTCTTACTCATGAAACTGACTTCACCTCCAAATAGGTTAAACACATACCCACTTGTAGATCTTCTATGATCCAAATATCCAGCCCAGTCTACATCAACAAAGACACAAATATCCAAACCTCTGCCCAATCTTGGTCTTCCTTGGTAGCACAAACGATAATCACTAGTGCCATGCAAATACCTGAAAACCTGCTTCATTGTTGTCCAATGCTCCTTCCCTGGTTTTGACATAAACCTGCTCAATACTCCCACTGCATGTGCAATGTCTGTTCTAGTATAGACCATTGCATACATCATGCTACTGACTACACTTGCATATGGAACACGGGACATATTCTCTTCGTCTTCTTGTGCCTTGGGACATTGTTCAATAGATAACTTTACACCTACAGGAATAGGAAACTTCACTAGTTGACTATCTTGCATATTAAACCTCTACAATATTGTCTCAACATACTTCCTCTGGTTTAACCAGAGCCTCCTCTTTGCCTGATCTCTTTTAATTTAAATGCCCAAAATATAGTTTGCAGCACCAAGATCTTTCATGTCAAATTTGGATGACATTGGGTATTCAAATACTGGATAATTTCTTTGTCATTTCCAACCAGCAACATATCATCCATATACAAGACCAGATAAATAAAATGGTCACCAATTAATTTAAAATACACACAGTGATTTGCTTTGCTTCTAGGGAATCCAAGTCCCCGTATAAATGTATCAAATTTCTGATAGCACATCCTTGGTGACTATTTTAATCCATACAAAGACTTCTTTAACTTGCATACCAGTTCTTTCCTACCCTTCATTGCAAAGCCTTCAGGTTGCTTCATGTAGATCTCCTCTTCCAGATCCTTGTCAAGAAATATTGCCTTCACATCCATCTGTGCTACCTCAAAATCAAAAGTAGCAGCAACAGATAAAGTAACCTAATAGAAGTTACCTTGGTAACAGGAGGAAAAATATCACCAAAATTAATTCTTAGCACCTGGGAATAACCTTTTGCTACCAATCGAGCTTTGTATTTCTCCACCTTTCCTTCTGCATTTTGTCTTCTCCTTGATTACCCATTTGCTGCGAATGGGTTTCCTTCCAGCCAGAAACTCCACCAGATTTCAAGCCTCATTTTTGTGCAAAGATGCCATTTCATCAACCATGGCCTCTTTCCAGAGTTTTCCATCCTCTGAATCTACTTCTTCCTTCACAGTTCTGGGATCCTCATTAGTAATAGATAAAGCAAAATTTGAACAGAAAGCAGATGGGCTATACCTTTCTGACTGTCGTCTTTCTCGAATTGATCTTCTTACACCCGGAGTTTGTGGCTCTTCATCTTCTGATTCGTCCTCTATTGTAGAGTCTGATCCTTCATCCTTTAGCTCAAACTCTATCTTCTCAGGTTCCTTTGGTTGTAATTCATGTTTAATAACATCTTTCACCTCTCTGAACACCACATCTCTGATGTACACAACCTTCCTTTTTGTTGGGTTCCAAAGCTTATAACCCTTTCAACCATCCTTATACCCAATAAAGATGCACTTTTTAGATTTACTATCTAACTTGGTTCATTTCTTCTTCGGAACATGTACATATGCATCACATCCAAATACCCTCAGATGTGAAAGAGAGGGTTTCTTACCAGTCCATACCTCTTGTGGACTCTTATCGTCCAACGCTGATGAAGGTGATCCGTTGACCAAGTAACATGTTGCCTCCACCACCTCTAACAAGAATTCCTGTCCTAACCCGGCACCACTGAGAATGCTTCTTTCCATTTCCATCAATATGTTGTTCATTCTTTCTGCAACTCCATTTTGCTAAGATGTATATGGAGTAGTCTTCTACTGTTCTATACCACACTTCTTACATAATTCTTTAAATTCCTTACTGGAAAACTCTCCATTGTTATCTGTCCTCAACACCTTTATCTTCTTCTCTGTCTGGTTTTCCACCAGAGCCTTAAATTCTTTAAACATGTCAAAGACTTCAGATTTCTTCTTAAGGAAATATATCCATGTATTCCTTAAGAAGTCATCTATAAATTATACATAGTACATAGACTTACCCATTGATGGAACCTTCACAGGTCCAAACACATCACTATGCTCAAGCTCTAATATCCATTTCACCCTCTTACCACCATAGGGGAAACTCACACAATTCTGCTTCCTGTATACACAAATTTCACAAAAATAAAACTCCAGAGAGCTATTGCTCATACCTTTACCATGAAGTATTCGAAGGCCCTTCTCTCCAATATGTCCAAGCCTTTGATGCCACAGCATGGTCTTCTCTCAAAATAAAAACTAGATTTTCTTCTCCACTTTTAGGAACCACAAAATTGTTGCACCCATCAACAACTATTGTTGCCTTGCAGCTTGTACAGAGTTGCAGTCTGAACTCCCCACATCAATACCAGTGCTCCCTAAACCATCTTTCTGGTATCTTTCTTGAACACTGTTTTTACGCATGCATCATCCAACTTACTTACAAAAATCAGATCTCTAGCCAATGCTAGAATATGCAAAACACCCGGAAGTGTTCTAACCCTTCCACCTTGCAACTTCAACTTTACTTTTCCACGACCAAAGGTTCTAGCCTTCCTGTCATCCCCCAAGAAGACATCACGACCATCGTATTTCTCATCCTTGTAGAACCACTCTCTATGGGGAGTGATATGAAAGGATGCACCTGAGTCAATCAACCATGCCTCATGATCTATATGTGTACTTGAAGAAGCCAGGTGCACATCCCCACCTTCATTTTAGTTGGTTTTCGCCTCTACAGAAGGAGCATCATCAGATCCCTTTCCTTTATCAGGAGGTTTAAATTTACAATTCCTTTTGATTTTCCCTTCCTTTCCGCATTTTTAGCACACCACCTTTATAGGTTTTCCTAGAGATTTAGATCTCCCTCTAGATTTAGATCTCTGACTTGATGGCTTATTTTTGTTTCTGTTCTAGGACCATCCTCGTAGAGAAAATGAATCACCATTCTGGATCTCCATATTTTTCCGTCTCATCTCCTCTGTCAACAAGGATGAGACTCTTTCATCAAATGCAAGGTAGTTGCATTGCTACCTATTGCAATAGAGAGACTATCCCATGAATCTGGTAGAGAACATAACAAACTCATGCACTTATCTTCATCTAAAATTTTAATATCAACAAATGCTAACTGAATTATCATAGTATTAAATGCATTTATATATTCTCTCACCGAGTCTCCACCTTTCATCCTCATGTTATACATCTTTTTCTGCAAGAACAGTTTATTCACTAGAGACTTAGATTGGTACAAGTCCCTAACTTGTCCCACAAATCCTTTGCCATAGCTTCCCCTGATAAATTCAACAATATTGAATCTGAGACACACAATTGTATTGTGCTCTTTTCCTTCTGATCCAACTTCTTCCATTCTTCATCAGACACTCCTGTTGGTTTAGTACCCAGATTTACCGCGATCCACTAATCTTTATCCACCAACAGATCCTCCATCTTGAGTTTCCACAGCTCAAAACTATGACCATTAAATTTCTTGATCACTATCTTTCCACTACCCTCCATCTTCTTTCACCACCAGAATCGATCTCACAGATCTCCCACAGGACAGTGTCTACCACAGGCCCAAGCGAAACCCTCAGCAACAAAGGTGTCCCCTTGAAGCCAAAACTACTTTGATACCAAATGTAGGTTTTAACCCCATACAAAAATTACCTGCATATGAATTCTAAAACACAAAAATTAAATAATGCGATAACATAACACATAAAACACATATACACAGAGATTTTCCCCTGGATCCCAAAAACGAGACTACCAGCTTGGTTTTTCATTATGTTCCTTTCAATGTTATAATACATATTTATACATGCCGAAGCATCCAATACCATGGACTGAAAACCATCGCATCCAATACCATGGACCGAAAACCATTGCATCCAAAAACAGTGTGAAAATCATGCACAAAATCATAGGTGGGTTCGCCCATCTTGACATAGGGTCCAAAACCAAAATTTTCAAAGGCGCTTCCCAGGACCCCATAAAGTCGGGTTACGGGTGTGCCTCAAACCCCTTGTGATACCCCCCCTCTACTACACAATCAGCGCAATGAAGGGGGGATCCGCCCCGCCTCTAACCCCCCAGTTAACTACGTGGGCTAGTCTTGGAAAGAATATAACACAACCCAACATTCTCCCACTTGTTGTTTTCTTTCCACAAGGATCCACAAGAGAGCTTAGTCATTTTTCCAACCCTGAAACACCCATTGTCTCTCTACACCAAGAGAACTTCTCAGAGCTCATATATTTTGTCAATGCATCTGTAGTATTCTTCAAAGTTTCCACCTTTACCACCAACACCTTTTTGTCTTCTATCATATCCCTCACAAAGTGATACTGAACATCAATGTGCTTTGCCTTTGAATGGCATGTGGGGTTCATTGCCAAGAAAATTGCACTTTGGCTGTCACAGTCTATCCTTATAGCTCCCTGTACTAACCACATACTTGAACAAAATCATTGCAACCAAACTGCTTCCTTGCTTGCATGAGTGGCTGCCATGTATTTTGCCTCTATCATTGATAGTGCCACTATAGATTGTTTCTTACTCATCCAACTAACTGCACCTCCAAATAGGTTAAACACATAGCCACTTGTAGATCTTCTCTATTCCAAATCTCTAGCCCAGTCTACATCAACAAAGCCACAAGTATGCAAACCTCTATCCAATCCTGGTCTTCCTTGGTAGCACAAACCATAATCACTAGTGCCACACAAATACCTGAAAATGCACTTCACTGTTGTCCAATGCTCCTTCCCTGGTTTTGACATAAACCTACTCAATACTCCCACTGCATGTGCAATGTCTGTTCTAGTACAGACCATTGCATACATCAGGCTACCGACCGCACTTACATATGGAACATGGGACATATCCTCTTCCTCTTCTTGTGTCTTGGGACACTATTCAGTAGATAAATTTACACCTATAGGAATATAAACTTTCATCGGTTTACTATCCTTCATATTAAACCTCTGTAGTATTGTCTCAACATACTTCCTCTAGTTTAACCAGAGCTTCCTCTTTGCCCAATCTCTTTTAATTTCCATGCCCAAAATATAGTTTGCAACACCGAGATCTTTCATGTCAAATTTGGAGGACAATTGGGTCTTCAAATCCTGGATAATTTCTTTGTCATTTCCAACCAACAACATATCATCCACATACAAGACTAGATGAATAACACAGTCGCCAATTAATTTAAAATACACACAATGATCTACTTTGCTTCTGGTGAAGCCAATTCCCCGTATAAATGTATCAAATTTCTGATACCACATCCTTGGTGATTGTTTTAACCCATACAGAGACTTCTTTAACTTGCATACCAGTTCTTTCTTACCCTTCACTTCAAAGCCTTCAAGTCGCTTCATGTAGATCTCCTCTTCTAGATCCCCATGAAAAAATGTTGTCTTCACATCCATCTGTTCTACCTCAAAATCAAAAGAATTAGCAATAGATAAAAGTAACCTAATAGAAGTTACCTTAGTAACAGGAGAAAAAGAATCACCAAAATCAATTATCGGCACCTGGGAATAACCTTTTGCTACCAACTGAGCTTTGTATTTCTCCACCTTTCCTTCTACATTTTTCTTCTTCTTGAACACCCATTTACTGCCAATGGGTTTCCTTCCAGCTGGCAACTCCACCAGATCCCAAGCCTCATTTTTGTGCAAAGATGCCATTTCATCAATGATGGCCTCTTTTCAGAGTTTTCCATCCTCTGAATCTATTGCTTCCTTCATAGTTCTCGGATCACCATCAGTAATAGATAAAGAAAAATTTGAACAAAAAGTAGATGGGCTATACCTTTCTAGTTGTCTTCTTTCTCAAACTGATCTTCTTACACCCGGAGTTTGTGGCTCTTCATCTTCTGATTCCTCCTCTGTTGTAGAGTCTGATTCTTCCTCCATTAGCTCAAACTCTATCTTCTCAGGTTCCTTTGGTTGAACTTCATGTTTAATAAGATCTTTCACCTCTCAGAACACCACAACAAGGTTGTACACAACCTTCCTTGTTGTTGGGTTCCAAAGCTTATAACCCTTTAAACCATCCTTATACCCAATAAAGATGCACTTTTCAGATTTACTATCCAACTTGGTTCATTTCTCCTTTGGAACATGTACATATGCATCACATCCAAACACCCTCAAATGTGAAAGAGGGGGTTTCTTACCAATCCATACCTCTTGTGGAGTCTTATCCTCCAACACTGATGAAGGTGGTCTGTTGACCAGGTAACATGTTGTCTCCACCGCCTCTGCCCAGATTTCTTGTCCTAACCCAGCACCACTGAACATGCTTCTTGCCCTTTCCATCAACGTCTTGTTCATTCTTTCTGAAACTCCATTTTGCTGAGGTGTATATGGAGTAGTCTTCTACCATGCTATACCACACTTCTTACAGAATTTTTTGAAATTCCTTAGTGCAAAAATCTCCATCGTTATCTGTCCTCACGACCTTTATCTTATTCTCTGTCTAGTTTTCCAACAGAGCCTTAGATTCTATAAACCTATCAAAGACTTCAAATTTCTTCTTAAGGAAATATATCCATGTATTCCTTGAGAACTCATCTATAAATGATACATAGTACACAGACTTACCTAGTGATGGAACTTTCACAGGTCCAAACAAAGGGGAAACTCTTACCACTAAAGGGGAAACTCACACGATTCTGCTTCCCATATACACAATTTTCACAGAAATCAAAATCCAGAGAGCTATTACTAATACCTTCTACCATACCTTTACCATGAAGTATTTGTAGACCCTTCTCTCCAATATGTCCAAGCCTTTGATGCCACAACATGGTCTTCTCTCCAGAGACCACTAGATTTTCTACTCCACTTTTAGGAACCACAAAACTGTTGCTCCCATCAACAACAGTGCTACCTTGCACCTTGTACAGAGTTCCAGTCTGAACTCCCCGCATCAATGCCAGTGCTCCCCGAACCATCTTGCAGGTATCCTTCTCGAACATTGTTTTTACACCTGCATCACCCAACTTGTTTACAGAAATCAGATTTCTGGCCAATGCAGGAATATGCAGAACACCAAGAAGTGTTCTAACCCTTCCACATTGCAACTTCAACTTTACTTTTCCACGACCAATGATTCTAGCCTTCCCGTCATCCCCCAAGAAGACATCACCACCACTGTATTTCTCATACTCGGAGAACCACTCTTTATGGGGAGTGAAGTGAAAGGATGCACCTGAGTCAATCAACCATGCCTCATGATCGACATGTATACTTGAGGAAGCTAGGTACACATCCCCACCTTCATCTGAGGTGGTTTTCGCCTCTACAGAAGAGCATCATCAGATCCCTCTCCTTTATCAAGAGCTTTAGATTTACAATCCCTTTTGAAGTGCCCTTCCTTTCCACATTTCTAGTACACCAACTTTACATGTTTTCCTAGAGATTTAGATCTCCCTCTAGATTTAGATCTCCCACTCGATGGCTTATTTTTGTTTTTGTTTTTGGGACTGTCCTCGTATAGACAAGGCATCACCATTCTGTCTCTCCATATTTTTCCGTCTCATTTCCTCTGTCATCAAGGATGAGACTATTTCATCAAAATGCAAGGCAATTGCATTGCTACCTATTGCAATAACCAAACTATCCCATGAATATTGTAGAGAACACAACAAATTGATGCACTTATCTTCATCTAAAATTTTAATATCAACAGATGCTAACTGACTTACCACAGTATTAAATGCATTCATATGCTCCGTCACCGAGTCTCCATCTTTCATCCTCAGGTTATATAGTTTATTCACCAAAGACTTAGATTGGTACAAAGTCTCTAACTTGTCCCACAAAGCCTTTGTCGTAGTTTCCCCTGATACATTCAATAATACTGAATCTGAGAGACACAATCATATTGTGCTAGAATATGGCTCAAAATTTAGTTTCCCATAGTATGCTATGAATTCGAGAATCCTAGTGGCACAGTAACAGGCTGGATACTTTTCGTTGGATCTTATCCTAGGAAAAAGTGAAGTTATGCTTTGAGTTTTCTATTTTGGAGAAACTTGAATGATGATGAACAACCCATCAGCAACACTCATGAAAACAGACTCTTTCTTTCCCCTCAAATTGATCATTCATTAATTTATCTCGTTTATTTCCTTTTTTATTTTTTTGTTTTATCGTGATATGTTTATTGTGTGCTCTAATTGATGCTTATGTCCTATTATACTAGATTTTCAATAAGGCCTTCAATCAATTACTCTCCCGGCAACCCTTCCTATCAAACCCTATTGATGCACCCTCTCACACTTCAAATGATTGCAACCACACCTCATGTTCTATCTTAGTTATAAACCTTATTATTGCATTAGGGTTTGTAGATTTTTTTCTTCAAGGAGCATTGAAAGCCCCATGATTTCAAAGCCCATTCCCTACAGTGTACATTTCCAATTAATGGAGGCACCTGTGCATGGATGGGCATCACTCTAATTTTGCCTTCCTTATTGTAGACCATATTTTTAAAGGTTTTGGAGAAACCCTATGTTTTCAACATGAAGGTTCGTCTTTGTGTTTCAACATCATTCGTATGCCTATAAGGGAAAATTATCATCGACATTGCATGGCATCATGGTAAGAGTCATCGATTATCATTTTCCCTTAGTTTTTTGATTGGTTCCCCCATCTTAACATGTACATTAGGGTTTGTGGGAATTATATTTTTTCCTAACATCCTTATAACGCTACACTAGGTGATTGAATATCCAACCTTGCTTTGAATTAGTCTTCACTCTCTATGATGAATGTTAAGAAATATTTCCATGTGTGTATCCTTTTATTATTGCATCACCTTGGGTCTCATATAATAGTATTGTTTCCTGCAATTAGTAGGCCAGTAAAGGTGCTTGAATGTTGAGTTGATTTCCAAATTTAATCATATCTTGTTTAACTAACTTAAAGTGATTATTACATATGTGATCCTTAAAGTGGATTATTTTATCATTATTTATTCTCCATGTTCTCATTAATTTGGAATGACTTAATGAAACTTCTTATTTCATTTTCCCATAGGAAATTAAGTAAAAAACAACATAAGTACACGAAAATAGTGCAACACTCACAGTAAACAATGCCTCAACATAACAACGCTCTAATGTATGGAATATGGACGATAAGGAATTCCCACATGAACCCTGCACACACTTATGGAGCATGCAATGGGTGGTCAATATACACATTAATTGAAAGATGTATCGGAAATCATAAAAGGTGGAACCAGGCGATTACAAAGGGAAGGACACATTTATGATGTGACAAAAGCCACCAAAGGAACAATAAAGAAAAAAGTATTTTCATCGAGCTGTGAGATAAAGGGATATGTTGACATGGAGAAGGACTTGTTTTCATCACCTACGATTACATTGCATTAAAGGGATAATTTTCCAAAACAAAAAAAAATGAATTCATCATGCGCTTTAAGAAACGCTTCGAACAATGCATTGGAGAATGATGCCATTCAAATAACATTTCAAAGGGGCACATACACATCATGAAAATGTTACCACACAATCCATTCTTGAGGGACACAAGCAATGACACACAACGCATTACATACTACTATGTTTGGCATCTTGTGTAAAATATCTGTGATATAGTGCCATATGGGATATCATACAAAGGATCCATACATTGGCAGCATGTAACCATGAGGGAAATAATTCACCATCAAGAGGGAGAGACATTAGGCGACTCTATTATACCAAGAAACATGAAAGAGGAAACAATATTTAGAAGTAACAAGGGTATCATAAAACAAGCCCCAAATATGGGAATAGGAATCAAACCTCCTTGTGAGCTAGTTGTTTTTTGATGGACCTTCTTCAGTGTTCCATACCTCATCTATCCACGCCACAATGATGGTTCAATGTGTCCTATTCTTTGTTTCAATTTTTTTCCTTTCATCGAAGACATTGTAGAGGACGCGTGGTTTAGCTAGACAAGGTGAATGCCTAGGTGATGGGTGCGCTATGTCATTTTGGTTGCACACCTACATCAATATAAGTGACCAACTATGCTTAACAATAAAACATGCATCTAACTAGCAAAACCAATGAACTCTACAGTGAAAGGAGATAGAGGCTATACATTGTAACCGCGCAAAGGGAAAATATAGTTGATGTTTCTAGAAGGCAATGTGAGAGTTAGCATAGGCAATATCATATGCCATGCGAGAGGGATATTTCATTGCTTTTCAAAGAGAAGTACATATGAAATAAAATGCAGTGATGAAGGGATTCATGATGTGAAGAATTCCACTTTAAGGTGGTGTTAGCGTCAAAATAAAAAAGTGTTGTGTTGTATGGTGGTATTATAAATCATAGAATCACATCCCTTCCATTGGTCGTTAGGTCGAACCCCAGAGATTCAAAAACTAAACAAAAGATGCAGCCAAGACCTCGACCTGGCTATGTGACCTCTCCCAAGTTGCTAGGTCATACAATCACACCTCAAGACAACAACCATACTATGTAACCTGCACCATATTATGACTGGGTGACCTCCAGGAAGTCGCACTTCCACCAGGTCGATGGGTCAAACCTCAAGAAAGCCTCTTGGAAAATGCGACTACACAACCGATTTTCAAGTAGCTCCTCTAGTAAGTTATGAGGTCACGGGCATGGCTATCCACTAGAGTTGTGACTTCAAACAAAATATGACTATGTGACTTCTAAGTCATGATCCTTTCCACCTTATTTAAGTCACACTTCTACATGAGATCGATTTACTGAATGCAAAGTTGTTGGATCTATGGTTGGGTCATCAGATCCCAAGGATGAGGAAGCCATATGTGAGTGGGAATTTCCCAATTGCTAGAAGATGGCTCAAAATTTAGTTTCCCATTGTTGATTCCCATGACCCACTATGAATTCAAGAATCATAGTGGCTCAGTAATAGGCTAGCTACTTTTTGCTAGACCTTGTACATGGAATAAGGGAAGTTATGCTTTGAGTTTGTTGTTGTGGATAAACTTGAATGATGATGAACAACCCATTACCAACACTCATGAAAACAAACTCTTTCTTTCCCCTAAAATTGATCATTCATTAATTTACCTCATCTATTTCCTTTTTTATTGTTTATTTTATCACCATTTGATTATCGTGGGTTTCAATTGATGATTAAGTCCTTGTAGGATTATTATGCATGAATGTCACAATCATATAAATTAGCCACCAATTGGAGAATGATTCAAGCTTATGAGGATTATGGAGAATTTTCTCCCAAAGGGTTGCAACCATAGCACATCAAGACAAAGTCAAACATTCATCGGTTACTTAAAGCTGTCTCAACCACAAAAGTTACAAGGAAGGAAGCAATATGATGGTCTATGTAGAAGGATTATATTTTTTCATGAAGATTGCATGGCTAGGGTTCCCCTTTAGCAAGCCAGATGGTCCCCTACAAGCTCCAAGAACATCTCAATAAACTCCAAGACACATCACCAGAGCATTGATGAGTGCGAGTGAAGCATAGTGGCAAGAAAACAAGTTGGTTCCAATACTAAGCCTCTGCATCATTGTGACATATGGGCAACAAGAATTCTATGGTTTCCAATAACCCTCTACATCCTCCCCTCTCTCTCCTTCATTGTAATGTTAATATTTCCCACCATTATATCAACAACCATGTTAGGACTAATTTACCAGTGTAACAATCATTTTGGCTTGAGAAAGAAGTGGGTAAGCTCAAGGGTCATGAGGATAACTGAAAGGGCATGAGGGAAGGTCAAAGATCATGGTAGGTGAAAAATCACCTGACCTCTATAAATGTTCCGGCATACCTCAATTGTAAGGAAATTTATCACTTGAGTTGAGGCCAAGATTAGATAGTTGATTGATGCTATGGAGCTAGAGCCACTCAGCCCTTGGAAGCTAGTAGAGGGAGTTGTAGTGAGGCTAGGGTTTTGTATTAAGAAATGTTATGAGAAGCCCATGTTCCAATGTTGGGTTTTGACCAACTGCAATTTATGTACCTGAAGTTGTAGCAACATTAATATGATGTTCTCTTTATTCAACGCCAGTTCCCATGCTTACTCATGGTGGTTATATTAGCCCTCTGATACTTTGTTGTATTTTTATGTCTGTCATACTCTAAGAAATATGTTATGGATTGGTTCATAGTGATTTCATGTATGTTTTTCTTTCGAAGCTATGTTTACTTGTTCCTTTTCATGTCAGTGATCTATGGTGAACTACTTTGTAATTAATTTATGGCATGTTCATGTTCTCTGTATGTCCGATTGGGTTTCAACTCACTGATCCTTGTCATGGCATACGTCTCTTTATTGATGTTGAGACCTATTTGTATCTATGTTTGTAGTTTGTCAATCTTGGGTCATTCCTTGTTTCACTATATCACCTTATCATTGTCCCCACTCCGACACCTTATCATTTGACAACCAAGAGCAGAAGAATTTATGGTGGTAGTCAGGCCCACATACTGGATGGGTATCCTATCCCAAACCGTGTGAGGTCTAATTGGGACTTCATACCTCTGAGACTTGCTTAGCTATTGGTGGTACAATTCATCCTATCAATAGGATGCAATGTATCTCTCCTTGTTACCTGTTATTGTAAGATCATCTACATACATCACAAGATATATAATTATTTTTCCAAGTTTCTTGACAAACAAAGTTTCATCATTAATATCATAAATTTTGAATTGAGTTTTAGAAGATGCTCAGTTAACTTCTCGAACCAGGCTCACGGTGCTTTCTCTAGGCCATACAAGGATTTTACAAGCTTGCATACTTTGTGTTCCTGACCATTCACAAAAAATCCTTCTGGTTGGGACATAAAAGCATTCTCTTTCAGATATACATTCAAGAAAGTATTTTTTACATCCATATGATGGAATTTAAAGTCTTTCCAAGTTTCCAAGCCAAAGAGTGTCAAGTAGGTAGCCCATTTTTCTGTGGGGGGGGAATTCTCCTCATAGTCAACCCCTTCCTTCTGTTCAAATCCTTTTGCCACAAGCATAGATTTATGCTTTTCAAGTGAACCATCTACTTTATACTTGTTCATGAAGACCCACTTGCAACCTATTGATTTGGTTTCCAGTGGAGGATCAACCAGTTTCCAGGGGCCATTCTTTATCAAAGCATCATATTCTTTCTACATCGCTTCTTTCCATTCATCATGAGAAGTGACTTATTTAAAGGAAAGTGGTTCAAAATTTGTAGACAAATTCAGTTCAAAATCATAACAAACATCCATATCAACAGGTGAATTAGGATTGTCTAGATCACCTCCATTATTTTTGGTTGATCTTATTGTTCATGTTTTTCCAACCTCATCAAGGCAAACACTTTCAAGTGTCTTTGTCATCCATTTTGGAGGACCCTTATGAGATGGAATAGGCTTCTTAATTGAGTGAGATAGGGTTCAAGATTTAGTGTCCCAATTCTGTCAATCATATCACTCAAAGTTTCATCAGTGGTTGGAGCTTCATGTAGGGGAGAGAGTTCTTCAGAAGAAGATTCCAAAAATTGATCTAGTATAGGAATCCCCCCTTCAAGATGTTAAATCTAATTATCAAACTATTGAAAATACTTTTCATTTGTGAATGTATCTAAGTGATCAAGTTGTCGGCCAACAACATTGTCATTCTTAGAAGATTCAAGAAATATCACATATCTAGGTATTATAAACGTCTCATTCACTTCATCATAAAGACGATATGATTTGGAGGTGTTTGAATATGCCAAGAAGATACATTTGTGACTCCTTGCATTGTTTTTGCTTCTTTGTTCCTTATATATCAAGGCATAATAGGTGGAACCAAAAACCCTGAGGTGCCACACCGAAGGGATGTGACCATACCACATTTCATAAGGAGTCTCGTTTTTTATAGCATTAGATTGACACCTATTCTTAATATACACAACACATACAAATGCATCAGCCCATGGAACATACCATTTTTAAGATTGTTGTGTTCATTCTTTCAGCTACTCCATTCTTTTGTGGACTATAAGGAATGATTATTTGATGCTTGATCCGATGCTTGTGAAGATAGCCTTTAAATTCATTTGAAGTGTATTTTTTTCCATTATTAGTGTGAATAGAGCCAATATGGTATTGTGCATCAATTTTCAATCCATGCATGAAAGTTCTTGAATGTTTCAAAAGATTCAGATTTGTTCTTCAATAAATAAACCCAACACATTTGGGTGTAGTCATCAATAAATTTCATCATATACTTATTACCATTTGTAGACTAAATGGGCATTGGACCACATAAATCAGAATGAACGAGTGCAAGTTTTCTATCTTCTCTGGAATGGGAATCATGAAAAGACTGTTTGTTGTGCTTTCCTAAGATATAAGCATCACATTGCTTAAGTTTCTTAGAAAATATAGACAAACTAGTAACACCATTTTTCTTCAACAAATGGAGGTTGTCATAGTTCAAGTCTCCAAATATAGCATGCCATAAAAAACTTGATGGAAATGTACCTTCATTATGGTGAGAACTGCATGAGAAATTTTGTGCATGAGCAAAGTTTCCTTGCAACTTCATAAGTCTTTCTTATTTTATCCCCGTTGTGACAAGTGAGTGTTATGATGTTTTTCTCACCTCAATCTTGCTATCACATATATGAATAGAGTGTCCTTACTAGAAGATGTGGCCCAAAAAAAACAAGTTTCTGCTCAGCTTTGGGAGGTATAGAACATCATGTAGAGGAAAGTCTAGAAGACCAAGAAGTTTGAGCCTGATGGTGCCAAGTCCTTGATGGCTTGAGTTTTGACTTGGCTACAAAGTATACTTCTCCATCAACATTAACAGTGAATTCTTCAAATAAGTCTCTTTTGAAATTCATGTGGCAAGTTTCTCCTCAATCAAGAAACCAATCATATTTCCATGAAGCAAGTGAAGCATTGAATAAGTATTCAATTACTCCAATTTTGTAATGTGCCACAACATAATGAGAGGACTCAGGTGGTTTTCCTTTCCCTTTGTCAGTATTTTTACCTTTCCCTTCATTTCTTTCCTACTCAATTTTGTCCCAAGGAATCTTTCATGTGGAAGCATCATGTCCATATCTATTTCATCGTATACAATGAAGATTAGAGATTTATTCTTGGAAATGTCTTCCCCCTTGCCTCTAAACCTTTTCCTTCCTCCTCCTCTTCAACCACTTATTCCTCTAGAAGAATCTTGTGCATGATTCTTCTCCTTCTATGCAAGGCACAAAACTTATTCAGTAGACTGAGAAGCTATCCTTTGCCCAAAATCTTTCTCTCTCTCAACAAACTTCTTATCAAGGGAGTCAAAGGTAATTTCCTTAAGGTTGTCGCTTGCTCTCAATGACTCAAGATGATGTGAATAGTTTTGATATAGTTCCTTGGCATAAGGTATGAGAGGAATATATAATTCAACACCAGTGGCTTTTATTTCATGCATAATAGATCTTACTTCTGATGCTAAGGCAAGAGGGTCATAATTTTTCAATTCAATATTGAATAAATTAATCATCAATTGAAGAAATTCAAATTCAGAGTGTGAGTCATACAATTACTTCAATTTATTTAAGGCTTCAAAATCATTTGAAAATGGAGAAATATGGCGACTCACCTCTTCATTTACTAATGCTAAAATCAAGGAATATACCTTGTTTTTCTTGTTTTCCCAAATGGAAAGATCCTTGTCAAAACTGTGCTTCTACCGTGTATTGTCTCCTTCTCCTTCTCAAACCCCTTTACACAACTCATTAAAAACGATTCAGGAACACTCATGATATTTCTCTTTTGTAGAGATAACTACTCCCACAATGGAGATGAGTGACAACATTATAAAATTTGAATTGGACCCAAAATACTTGCAATAAAAAAAATGATGTGTCTCTTCAAGTAATTAAAGTAATTAATTGGCATATAATTATTTCTGCATATAAGAATACAAGCTCTAAATATTCAAACCATATGGCATACTTCACACACCACTCACACCTCCAAAAATAAGCTTGGATACATTCTCACTTCATAGACACCTTTAAAAATATGCCATATACTTTACTCCATATGCTTTATGGTTTTTTTAATTTAAAAAAGGGTCCCAACACATATATACACTATGTCCATACTCTTTACTCCATATGAATTATGTTTCTTTTTTAATTTAAAAAAGGGTCCCAACACATATATACACCAAGGCTATTTTATAACAATTTTTTTTAGTGCAACGTGCAACTCTAATCCCAATAAAACACTTTAATGCTGACACACAAAAATTAATGTAGTAGTTAGGTCAAACAATGACCAAAAAACTTACCATAATTGAAGCATGGTTTGAAGAGGGTCCAATGCATTTTTTTTCTTTTTGTGCAGATCTTCAAAACGCTCTAGAGTTTTACCCTCACCACGGTGAAGAAGGCATAGCTCATATAGCACTTCAAGCTCAGATCCCAACATACATGCACTGATGACCAATAGTCAAAATAGCGTACTTTATTTCACTTGTATCTTGAATATTTTATGTGCAACCAACATAACTGGTCCAACTCCAAAGGTAGCGAAACTTCAATCTTCCTCCGTGCTTTGAATCGCTCTTTAGAGCTCCTTTTTTTCATCTGTGTGCATAATAATATAGGCTACAAGTTTGATTCTCGTGGCTATGGAAATATAGCTACTTCAACTCTCAATTCAAGGACTTGCGCTCAAAGAAACATACACACCAAATAGACAAAGAGATTAATTGAAAGAAAGGACAAAGCGTTCAGTATTAAGAGGGAAAATCATTCAACAGGTAGAAAATATGGGAGGGACATTGATAGTGAATAGGAGTTACAGGGGCATAGGGAAACTAAAAAAGGGGTTGGCTTTGATACCATGTCAAGCTAGGAGGGTAAGTCCACGAAATGACTTGTTTATTGCATTACTCATTTCATGAATATATACATGAGTGGAGAGACTCTTAGGATTCCAATTCCAAGGTCTTTTGGTTTTCTTTAATGCATAACCGAAAATATTTACAATAATCCCAATCCTTTCGGATTAGGTGTCAACACAAATGATCTACTTGTATAATATGAACATTCTTTTCTATATGAATCCAAATCTAAGACTTCCATTACCAAGGTTATCCTTCTTCATCATATTTATCAGTGTTTTTCATAATTTCTTCATGGAGATGTCATAACCAATCCTTATTTACATAATATTTTGATTATCTATGTAGATGCATCCTACGAACTCTCTTTTCAACTTCTTCAGATATTGTTTCCTCAAAAATTTTATGCATAGCTCCTTCTTTAAAGGAATAGTTCTCTCCCACTTCCTCATATTCTTCATGAGGGCATATAATGTTGATTCTATCATTATGTAGAATATTTCAATGCATATTGCATCTATTCTTTCATGCACCAACCATAATGGAATCCTTTTCTTCAAACATTCTCATGAGATAGAACATTTCAATCATCCTTTTTGCGAAACAAAATGAAGACATGACTTAGTGTATCTATTAAAAATTTATCAAGTTTATGCATACCTCTTTGTTTGGATGGTCATGTAGACTTCCTTTAGAAACTTTCTTTTCCCGTTTTTGAATATGGGAAATTCTTCAATCAAACCATTATGTTGCACATCCTGTCATCAGACCTTCATCCTTCTAAACAATGGATCCCACATTACATGGACTGTAGACTGCTTATGTAACATTTTCTTCTTCAAGTTGTGATGAATCTTTTCAACAAAGATCATTTTGGAGGATATTGATGATCCTTTTCTACAAATACTTCATTTTAATGATGATGAAATGTGATGAGCTCTTATCTTCAAATCTTGTTAGATGACTTGCTTCAACGATGCAATCTGTTACTTCACCTATCCTTCTAATATGATGTCATCTCAATACTACCACAATTGATATGAAATTAAGAAAGAACACAAAAAACTATAGATATAACCATAAATACAAATATGTAGCATAAATAAAACTTCATTTCATTAATATCAAAATACTGAAATATGCCTACAAACAAAATGAAAATAAACTAGCTCGGGTGACAATAACTTATCTCTAAGAAGAGATGTGGTAGCTACACACATTCCAACTGTGATACAATGAGGCTCAAAGGCCTATTTATTACTAAAAAACAAGCGAAAACTCTAAACAACCAAAACCCTAACCGTAGGAGATGGAACACCAAGAGTTTGTGGGCCTTGTCGGGATTAGTTGGGCAACCAACTGCCCGTGGTCGTAACATGGTCATATTATCTCCGTTTGGCACATATGATACCTTGTTGGAAAGGTCTCTCCTAGTACTACAAGATTTGTGTTAATCCCTTGCACATATATGTGGGTTTGTTACTAACCTCAAAGAAACACCATTTAGGGGGTCAAAACTGCTCCGAAAGTTCACAACCTGGAAAACTGCTAAAAATAGTAAATGCTGCAATAAACAAGGAAACTGATGAAACTGACTCGAAGTATAGGTGGAATGGGTAGGTATCCACCAATATCCACTTGGATCAACAATGCATCTTAACATAATTGCAATTCTTTCCACCATTACTGTTATCTTCTATAAACTGAAGATGAACTAAGTGTATGAAGGACCTTTAATAGTAGAAGTCTTTCACTTCTTCCTTCTTTTCTTTCTTGTCATTAGGTTCTTCCACTTCTTTGGTTACATGGTCTTCACTTCTTTATTTCCTTTTCTTGTTTCCCTTCTTGAATTTAGGAAAATTCCTCTTGTGATGTCCATATTCATTACATTCATAACATTAAATCTTGGAGATGTCAATTTTCTTTTGGAATTCCTTTCTAGGCTCAAAATTTTCAATCCTTTCATTCTTTCTTGGCATAGCTAAAAATGATTTTGTTGGCTCATTTGATTCAACATCATCCTTTGCTTTTAATATGGTTTCTTCAATCTTACATAATGCCCATAGATCACTGAATGGTGTAGATTCCTTCTTTGCATAGATGCTTGATACAAGTTGCCCCATTCTTTTGGTAGTTCATTGAGTACGCAAGTGGTCATCTTTGCATCTGACATTGTTTCTCGTAGATCTTGTAGTTGATATTTAATTTGAGATACTTTCAAGTGATATGAAGATACCCCTTCTTCCTTTGATACTTTCATTTTGTATAATTTAGTTCTTAAGGATATTATTTCCCCAACTATTCTTATAGAGTACAACTCTACCAACTTATCATAGATCTCGTTTGATGACTTCACTTTTGCTACAAAGGGAATGAAATAATATTTGAGAGATTTAATGAGGATTATTTGAGCCCTTATTTCTCTTTTCATATATTTTGATAATGCTTGAGCTTGATATTGAGTTGGCTTAGTGATGGAACCCATAACATAATAAAAAACTTCATTTTATGTGAGAATCAAATATATTCTCTTCTTCCATGCAAGGTAGTTTGATGTCCCAACAAGTTTATTACTCTCCTTGATGAAGGTAGTTATTTGATTTGAATGAGACATGGATATAAAGTACTTACGACAAATGAAGATGCCTCCTTGATGATGATGTTAGGTTCCTATAATGACATCAATCCTATGTTCCTCTGGAATATGATGTCTTTCACTAGAGTGTGATATTTTGAATGAGGGAGGGATGATCTTCCTTATTGAAGATGACAATGCTTCTTTTTCAAGATGCTTAAGATGTGATCCTTTCTTCAAATATCACATGTCTTATTTCTCCCTATGATGTTGATGTTGATGTAGAATGTGGGAGGCTTTCCAAGATGCTTCAAGTGTGTAGTTCCTTTCCTTGTTTTAGATGATGAGATGGAGGTAGGCTCTTTAAGGTCTATTGCCTTCTTCAAAAAGTTCTTTTAAGATGATAAGGTCTTGTGATGTCATGATTAGATTATTTGATGCTATTCCTTCTAACGCTGAGCAATTTTGTATCATTTTTAATTTAATGATATTTAAGCTACATTTCCTTGTCACCTTAGCTCTAATACCATGTTGAAAAATCTAGGGCAGCTCAATTAGTGTTGACTTTTCTTTACATTGATAATTGTTTGTGATGTTCTTTACTTCAAATTGTAGTATTTATAATTAACTTATTATTCTCTTGATTATTATATTTTTCTTATCATCAAACAACTACCAAAAACACGAACATAAATAGAATAAATGGAGACAAGATGTAAGCTGCAAGCCAGGGCCAAAACCTCTCCTAGAGAGGAAAGCCCATAAGAAATTATTCTCTTCTTATGGAAACTTCATATGATGAATTCCAAGTCCCTTTAGACCGAAGACCCCTCCAAAACCAAGTCAACCTCCTTTACATGATATTTTATTCCACAAAGTCAACACTAGTCAAACAACTTCAAATTTTGAATTTTAGCCTCTATTTTAGAATTTTTGGTTTTTTCTTCAGGTATGCAATTTTTGGCCCTTCTACAACAGTTGCAAATTCACATATGTGGGATAAATAGGCTAATTTGGGCCTCCTCTCTTCTTCTCTTGGCTTGATATTCATTCCTTAGATACTTGGCCTTAGAACTTGACCTTTTAGCAACATTTTTCGACTTCTAGAAGGAAAATTTCAATATGATCTTATGACTACAAAACACTACTTGCAATTTGCACGCGTGAGAGAATAGAGATAGAAATGGGCTTCTAAACTTCGATTTTTCTTCCTTACTTTCTCTTCACTTTTTTTCTTATCTTTCTTTTGTGCTTCAATGAGATTGATTCATAATCTTCTTCCTATGAGGTCAAATTCTCTATATATACACTTTCTTGGAGCTCGAATAGACATGAACAGAGCCAAATTTTCATAGTCAGGATAACTTGATCTTAGAGGGGTACTTTCACACCTTTTATCTGAAAAATAAATTCTTTCACTAGTTACAAGATGCCCAATAAAGCCTATTGCATATGGTAATGACTCTTTTAACACTTAGACTTTGTGACAAACCGTTCACCTTCGTAAAATGCATCGTTTTTATTTTGTTAAGAGTGAAAGATTTCGAGTCTGCCAAAATCTTATTCAAAATGAATTACAAACTTTATGTACGCTTCGTATGTATATATATATATATATATATAGATAATACCTATGCCTGCGAGCCTTGTTTAGTGATGAAGAATTTTCTTGAGCTATAATTTGCAGGATATGGGAGTAATTCCAGATTTTGAGGGAGCAACGTGGGACACGTTTGAAAACTTTGTGTTCAAGGAAGTTTTTCCTATAGTTGGAGACATTGCAACAGGTCATGATCTTGAAATTGATATAGATAGCACAAGAGAACATTTCTGGGATTTTATGGTGGAAAAAGCATTGTGAAAGCTAGTACAAGTGAAGAACAGATTTTTTCAGATTTTTTTTTAATGAATCGCGAAGCATTTAATCATTTAAATAATGATAACGTTTGTTACTTAAAAGTGTTGGAATAATTTTCAGCTATCAAAAGGTGGCAACTCATGAATAGTATTTGAGCGTACACTTTTACGTAACAAAGGAATGAATAGTGTAGAGAAGTGAAGGCGTGCAGTTTGAAGAAATATGGAATCTTGACGTGGGAAGGGTTAGATGTGGCGTTTACCCTCTTCTATAGGGATTGATCAATTAGAAAATATCTTTTAACAGTCAATGAGTTTAGACGCAGGCAATTGTTTTTGTTCAGATGGCAACGTCAAAATTTTGGTGAGAAGTAGAGTTTTATTGTTATTTGAATTTTTGATATATTATAAAATAATGTTTTTTAGAGTCTTGGGTTGCTTTTAAAAGTTTTTGAATTTAAATTAAAATTAAAATTAAATATATATTAATTATTAAATTAAATTAATATATTTCTTAAAAATAGATATTTTTATTACATGATGAGAAATTTAACAAAATTTTCATTAATTTTAAAATTTTGAAGTTTAATTATTTAGATGAGTTTGTATATTTTGAAATGGGTTTTAAGAATTTTATTTTAATTGCCAATCATTATTAGGTGAATGGTAGGAAATTAATCCCATTATCAACACACACAAAGTCATTTCCTCTCTGCAATTACATTTTTTGTTCTCCAGTGCTCACTAAGAATTTAACCCCATTATCAACACACACAAAGTCATTTCCTTTGTGCAATTACATTCTAGCTAGTGTCATTCATAATTTGAACAGATTAACAACGAATTTTATATGGGGGGTAATAAGGAAAAAAGAAAAGTTCACCTGTCTAAGCTATCAAACCTTACCCTTCCAAAGAAGATGGGAGGTTGGGGCATCATGGATCTTCGAAATCTCGCTCTTGCTTTGCTGTGTAAATCTTTATGGAGAGTTGTTCTATGGGACAGTTTATGGAGTAAATCTATCATATTGAAATACATGGGCAACAGAGATATTACTTATTGGTACAGGAATAGATCAATAGGGACTGTTCAGGGATCTGCGATATGGAGGAGCTTCCATAAGATACAATAGTTATTTTTCAAAAACCTTGTGTGGAGCTTTCAGACATGGAACAACATTATAATTGGTCTTGATCCCGTTATGGGCAGAGAAGAAGATTCTCCTTTTTCTCGCCAGTTATTACATTTCCTCCAACAAAAATGAATTTTCAACTGGGCACAGGTTATTGATGAGTGGCAGGGTGCTATTCCCAGCTGGAAAAAAGTTATTATGCTGGGACTAAATGGTTTATTAGCATCACAATGGAATCAAATTATTTGGAAAATGAAGAATAGAGGGATATGCAGATATGGAGATAAGGATGGCGTTGTCTGGAAGAGTAGGGGAGGAAAGTTGAATGTTTATGTAAAAGATATATATCTATCTCTTTTATAGGACCATTATCCACTTTCCGATAACATCTTTCCATACTCGTTTTGGAAATCTGGGTGCCCCTAAAATATTATCATATTCTCATGGCTTGTTTTTCACAATAAAAATCTTACCTGGGACAACATGCAAAAGAGGAACTGGTATAGTCGTGCTATCTGCTCTGTATGCCAATCTGAGGATGAATCCAATTTACACATTTTTTCTAAAATGCACTCTCTCAGGAACTTTGGAAGCATTTAGCCACTTATTTTGGTTTCATATATATCACTCATTCACCTATTAAAGAAGCTTTTGTATGGTGGAGTCAACAGAGAGTGATTTGGAGACCTATCCCTCTTATTGTCTTTTGGTCTATCTGGAAATGGAGGAACAAGGTTATATTTCAAGATATGAAGGATAGTTTTAAAATTGTTTTTGATCATATCATTTCCCAGTATTATGCTCTTCTATCCTGAATACCTCAGCAGGTAAATGTAAAGCCGAAGGATAAAATACCTTTCCAATTGGGTTATCTTAGGGCGCATTTTGATGGGGCTGTGCAAAATGTAATATGTGCATGTGGAGTCTCCATTAGTATACAGGAGGACCAGCAGTTTGCTATATATTAGAATGGGGGTGAAGGGACAAACAATAAAACGGAAGCCATGGCTCTATATGGTCTTCTTCTTTTCTGTACTTTCCTTAATGTTGATTCCCTGCAAATCTACGGAGACTCAAAACTCATAATAGACCATGTCAACGGTAAGATCTCCATAAACAATCTCAATCTATTCGGTTGGATGAACAAAATCTCTTCTATCCGGAAATCTACAAAGGATTTCTCTATTATCCATGTCGACAGATCCCAGAATATTCTCGCAGATGAACTATCAAAGAAAGGGCTCCACACACAGATTGGAGTATTGAATATGATCATATCAATGCGGAACGTTTCGCATCAAATGTAAGAATTTTTTATTTCCGGGTATATAATGATCTTCCATCATCCCCTGGTATGTATCATGAACCTGTCTCTCAGTTTTTTGCCAAAAGCACATGTATCTTAGTTTTGAATATTGTCGGTTGTGGGTTTGTCTTCTAACCACAGAATCTATCTATGATTGGTATCTAGAACATTAGTATTGTATATTGCAGTATTGTTCACATATACTGTATATAGTGGGCCTCAAGATATGCCTCTCTATCATACTATTTGTATTTTGAATCAATATTTTATAATACTATCAAGCTTTTTTTCGTACTAAAAAATAAGCTATGGTAATGTTTCTCCTCATTACGTTAAGATAAGATTTTGACATAGTGGTATGATTGGAAAAAAATGATTTAGACAGGTGGTTCAGCAACATCTATCAAACAGACACACACACAATCTAGAGACATGGGCACAAGTGTGAGATTGTTGCAAGCTTGAACACATTTCCTCCCCTCCATCTTCCACCTTTTAGATTATTATCTTTCCTTTGTTGCAACATGTTTGCGATAACATCATAGGCATGTTCTATTCCTTCGATGTATTTGTGCACCTTTAAGGGAAATTGCTAGTATAATAGCATATGCTAATATTATGGTTTATCAATTCTACAGACCCAAAAAACCAAAACTCATTTCACATCACACTTGTTTTTATTAATTTTTTAAATTAATTAATTAAAAAAAACTACTTTTGAGATAAAGTTCAACCTTTCATTTAAAATTAATACAAAGAATATTCTAAAATATTAAATAGAGATTAAAACCTCTATATTATAATATAATTAATTTAACAAATTAAAATAAATTCTCTAAACCAACAAAATCTAAATTCTAGTTCCATCAAAAATATATATATATATATATATATAAATATATATATATATATATAATAACCGTTTAAAAAAAAGTCCATATGATTTATCAAACAAAAATAAAAAATAAAAAAAAAAAACATTAAAAAAAATATAATATAATATATAATATTATATATATTACCGTTTTAAAAAGAACCCATATGGTTTTTATCGAAGAAAATTAAAATTAAAAGATAATCAGAAAAGGCCAACTAAAATCTAACATTACCTTTGCATTAGAAAGGAATATATGTATTACCGGTTCAAAAAGATCCCGTACCTTTTTATGGAACAAAATTAAAATTAAAAGAAAATCATAAAAGCCTATTGCCGTTTTAGAAAAGTTTTATCATTTGAGTCCAACAAAAGCAAAGGAAAATCCAGAAAGTTCTATGACCGTTTGGATAACCACTTTAACATTATAAATAGAATGAGAGCGCTATGCTTTTACAATTCGCTTTTGTTCTTTCACGACATACGAACTCGTGTTTTTTTCGTGACTGGTTAGTAGATCTAGGGAAGCGAATTATTTGTTGGGGAATTTTTTTATTAAAATCTCAAAAACACAATATAAACTATATATATAGAGACAATGCTTTGTTTTGCCACAGGATGTTTAATACAGTGGAAAAAAAAATTTCTTAGCAGTAGACAGAGTTTTTACACACCAAGTATTTTTATTCATTAAAAAAAAAAAATCTGAAACAAAAAAATACCCTGTCTCCTTTTGAGATTTTACAGTGCTATGTGCAAAAATCTCTTTTACATTCACTGCTGTAAAAACAGACTTCAACTACAGAAAATTACATTCATGCTGCTGCATGCTCCTTTTTTTACTTCGCACTGTTGTGCCTATTTTTCACTTTACATTATCAGAACAACCCCACATTACAATCACTTCACACTACTGTGTGTATCCTTCTTGCATTGGCTGCGGCAAGTTTTTCTTTTTGCATACTTAACAAAAACAAACACAGGAATATATATATATATGGTTTTACTTGCTATACTCCCGTGAAAATAAAAAACAATAAAATTAAATGCTTTTACCAACTTTTACTTGTGCCCATACTCCCGCTGAAACAAAATTAAAATCTTTACCAAAACTTACCAACCCACAGTAAATTTCATTTAGTGTTTTACTAACAACAACGGCTGTAAAAAAACTTTTACTTCACGTCAAATTCATTTGCTTCAGGGCTGTACTTCAACAGTTGACTTTGTGATTTGGGATTTGCGATTTGTTGTGGAACATAGGAATGCATGCAACAAATGGGTGCGATCTGCAATATGCCATTGGATCGCATCGCAACATCGCAATCGCAGAAATCAAGTGAACAAACAAAAGATCCAAGCATGCATGCGATATGCGATTTGCGATCTCATCGCATCACAAAGTAAAATAATTCTGCAGTTGAAATTATTATTTCAACATTATTTCATAGACAATGTTCACATTTAATTTGTTTTCTTTAAAATATTTAATTCATGTGAAGGAATATTCCTAAATTAGATTTTTAAAATGCAAATACAGATTTTTTAAATATAAATTTCAAATGATTTGACTAGTAAATGTGTCAAGTGTTAACCTAGATATATCTATTAAATTGTTCACAAGGAAGATCGTTCCCATCACGTTATCCTTAAATTTATTTCTGGCAGTTCTGATGTGTTATTTCTGGCAGTTCTGATGTGTTATTTTGATGGCACTGGATTGGAGCGGACAAACAAATTGAAGGGAATTGCGGACGCTGTTTATCGGCGGGTGTTTAGAGTCGAAGAAGGCGGCTTGGAATGCGGAAGCGGTTTATCGACCGGTGTTTAGAGTCGAAGAAGAAGGCTTGGAATCAACGGAGAAGGGATTGGCAAATTCTGGTTTAAGTTGGTGTTTTTGTTCTTCCAGGTTTATTGTTAGATGATCATTTGATTCAGTTTTCTGCGGTATATTATTTTAGTGTTATTTTTTTTTAAGAATCCGAGATGAGGAGTAGACAATTTTTTTAGCATCGGACAAATGTTAGGGTGTATATGGCCAAACAAATATTATGGTGTCTATTGTCACAGATTTCAAACTGAGATGAAAAAAAGTAAATAATGCTTAGCCTAACCAGTTTTAAAAAAACCACCTTCTATATAATTATATGGAATTTCTTTTTGTTCCTTCAAAACAATATAAAAAACAAAGAATTTTTAAACATATGGTAAACTAGAAAATTGTAAGATTTTTAACAGATAATTGTAATAACCGTTTAACCTATTATTCAAGGTGGCCAGGAAATACAGAAAATATACAATTAAATTATAGAAATATAAAACAATAAAAGAAATATCACATCGATGCTACGTTCAGATACAATCGACCAGCCAATTTCTGAAAGGAAGATATCTATTTTTCATGAAAAACCAAACATTACCCCAGAGAAATCCAAAATGAATTTCGTTGATGAAAACAAATCTTTAATAATAAAAAAAATAACGTTTTTTTCATTGCACGATGCAAGAAACTTTGAATAAATCATTTATATATGTATAGATTTGCCTACATAGGCCATTGAAATAAAATATGGCAACCAGATTACTATAAAGGCAAAAGGTCCACGTAGCCGATTTTTTTTTTTTTTGTGATTCATTTTATTCGCCTATAAAATGTTAAAGACCGTTGCATTACAATTTAGATTGTACGGTGTACCATCGGCAACATCTATTTGACTTTTTTTTCAATTCAAGAAATTGCTTTGGGTTCTCAGGTGTACATAGTTCTGTTCGGAATTAGATTAAGAAACATATAGATATTCTGGTTCAGAATTAGATCAAGAAACATGTAGAGACGAAACCTCCCACCAAACTGTTAAACTACATCCTCCCAGCTAACATCTATCTGATGTCTACACTGCCTACCTACATCAACATAATATATTTTTCCGATTCTGCACATTAAATTCTTCTTCAGAGCCTGTAGTTCGCCCTTACAGCGAATTCATATTGTTATTGCTTCCCGAAGCAATTGATCCCGTGATTGTAGCCGGTAAATGCCCTAATCTACAGATTCCAAAATTGGTTGGTCTGGCTGAACTTCAAACAGTCCCGGGATTGCAGACGGAAAATGATGCCCTGATCTAACAGATTCCAAAACTGGTTCGTCGGGCTGAACGCTGGATCTGCAAAGGGGACAAGTGGAATGCGAAAAAAACCACATGTCAATACACTGTACATGAAAACGATGCTTGCAATTGGGCAGAAGCCGGCCTTTCTCATTCTCCTCGAACTCGCACAGACAAACGGCACACTCCACTCGATCTGTGAAACTCTGAGATCTATACAAAAACATAGGTAGAGTCTCTAATATTGCAGGGTCCAGCCCCACGTTCAGCAGCTCCTCTGGTTCTTCTACTGTAAAAGAAAACTCACTACGCCCAGAAGGTGATCTCCATCGCCCCCCTCTGATAATTCTGGACTGTACCCAAATCCATCTAGCATAAGCGCGCAGCAGAAAGAGGAGTACAACCAGAAGAACACATATTAAGACCAATATCGTGATGTCATCATATTTGGCCTGGCCATCATCGTTATGATTAAAACCACTGCCCCACCCCATTTTCTACATCAAACTGAAGCCACGGAAATTGACATTCAAATGGGACCGATCTCGGTCTTGAAACTACTTAATTTGCCCTGCGCTCCCAAAAAAAACGCACACCATTACTTGCTCTTTCTGCCGTTGGAGCGTTCGAATTCACTAAATGGGCGGCGCCCTCGATGCCTGTTATGAACCGGAAATAACAAGGAGGAAGAGTCGGTGTTATTTTTCCTGAAATTTTAAATAAAAATGTGTAGAAATTATATTTATCGAGTTTAGGGTTTCGTGATCCAATATTTGACGTGGAGAATTTTGCCCACGCATTTTAAAATTAATAAAATTTTAATTTGGAAATTTATTTATAATTTAAGTTTTTTTAAAATTATAAAAATTAAAATTTCCAAAATAAATATTGATGATGGAAAGGTCACTGAAGAGGAAAACATTTGGGTGTTATTTTTTCTCAAATTAAAAAAAAAAAAAAAAAAAAAAAAAAAAAAAAAAATTAAAATATGTATTAATTATGAAATTGTTTTAAAGTTTTGGTTTAACTAAATTATTTTAAAATACGAAGGAAGAGTCCATGTTATTTTTCCTTTGGAATTTTGGTTTATTTTAAATTATAAGATTTTAAAGATATCAATTAAAAAAATGATTATTCAGATATAGAACAGTAAAGGGAAAAATGTAAATTAAATGTTTAAGCGTTTGTTTTTCATTAATTTTTTAATGTATAATTTGAAATAATGAAATTATTTTTAAATTTAGTAAGATTTATTTAGTATAATGAAAATATGGAAAATTCGTTAAATTGTAATTAAAAATATAATTTTTAAAATTTTTTTTTTTTTTTTTTAATTTATCTATTTATTTTGTAAGTTGAGGATGGGTGAAATCACATTTTTGTGATATTCAAGAACACTAAAAAATTATTTTAATCGTTCACTGGGTTAAAGATAACTTATAAACACCAATTTCCAATTTATTTATTTAATTAAAAAAATTAATTCCTCAATTTATGATTAATTAAAAAATTATATTTAAAAATTATTAAATAATAAAATTAATGGAGTCGTCTAAGGAGGCGGAGGAATTGCCTGGATGGCCAAAATTAGCTGGAATTTGAGCAAAATATTTTCAAAAAATCTTGTAGAAGTAATGTTTGAAACGTGTTTTTGATGGTGGAAATGGATTCAGCACCATCAAAAACTTTTAGGACACCTAAAATTTTAAAGTTTAACAACTATAATTTGAATTTACAAAAATCTTTGTCAAATTTTCTTTATATATAACTAGAATTTCCATAACTTTCTGACTAGCAACTCCAACTAGTTATCCTAGGCGAAAATTAATTATCTCACTCGTTTAAAAAAATCCCGATATTAAGAAAATGGAGGAAATGTAAAACATTGACAGATCACTTATGTTGTGCCTTTAAACGTTTCGTTTTACGAAGACAAAAATTTACTTAAAGTTACATGGCCGGTCCTGACGTGCTGTCTCCTCTTCGACTTGAATCCACAGATTCCCCTGACGTGGAACCCAAACGTGTCGTAGGCAGATGAGATGAGGCAAGAGCATACAAATCATGTAAAGCCAACTGGTAAATATTGATTTGATTGAAAATATTTGGAAAATATATTGAAAAGTTTCTCAACTTTATTGGTAAAATCTAAACTTTTCATTAATCGATTTTTTTTTTACAATTGCAATTCAATCTATTTATAAAAGCTTTTTGGGATTATAATTTTTCTTGTCGTTTAGTTCTTTTTTAAGAATTTTTTAAACCAATGACACTGAATTTATTTATATATTAGAAAATAAAATTTAAATAATAAAAAATATAATTAAACTAAAAATTATTTTGTTAATTTTTACAACAAATTCCAAAACATAAAATAATTAAACCATATTATTTTTATTAATAAATTTGTATATTTAATTATAATAATTATTCATATAAATATAAAAATTAATAATTACAATATAAAACATTGTTAACTATGAATATTAAACCTCACTTTACTATAGATATTATTAACTTCTAAATAGGCTTGCTAGAATCATGAGTCCGATTTCAGGACTTGTTCAATACCACATGCCCAAAAAAACTCATTTCAAAATCAATTTATTTATAAATATTTTATTTTAATTTAATTTTACAACATTTTAAAAATGAAATCTAAAAGAAAAAAGGTATGGCCAATATGTAGCAGTGGTGTAAATCCGTGTAAGTATTTACATGTGCGCTCAATTAAAAAACTAATTTCTAGCCCAAGTGACATGTTGTAGTGTATGTAAATGAGTGTGAACATTTAAATGTTGGCATAGATCTATCTTAACTTTGGACATTAAGATGGATCTATGCTCGTTTAATTTCCTCCTTTAAATAGGTTGTATCATATTGCATATGAATACCGTGGGTCATCACTTGGATGGACAAACAAGCAAGTTTAATTTTTAATTTTCTTTATTTTAATTTTGACCAAGCAAAAATGTTTAAGGTATGGTTATTTTTATTTTTGTTAGTAAAAATAATTATTAATTGTATTATTTTATTTCCTCCTTTAAATAGATTGTATCATATTCCATATGAATACCATGGGTCATCACTTGGACGAACAGACCTGCAAGTTTAATTTTAGCTTTCTTTATTTTATTTTTCACCAAGCAAAAATGTTCAAGGTAGGGTTATTTTTATTTTTATTAATAATATAAATTATTAAATTGTATTATTTATTTAATTTTATTTGTATTTTATTTGACCAGTAAAATGTTTACCTAACATACCAAGACAAAAAATAATCTCTTGCATACCTCGAGAGAGCCTCTACACACAACAAAAAGTTAAAAGTAATAAAATAATATAATTCAATTTGTTATATTGTAACCAATCCTACTCTCAATCAAGAAAGACAATCCTACTTTACTGATCTATGAAATTTAATTCACAATTTAGAACAACAATGTCACACATGCAATAAGAAATAACACACATGCATAGTAGTATTTTTTTCGAGGGGAAATAAACTAATAAAATCACCTCAAGCCTACTTGCATTAATAAGATGAATATATATGTATTACAATTGCTTGTATGCTTTGAGAACAACCTGCAAGTGAATAATATATCTCTCTGCTCAATGAGAAGCTCTGACCCAGACTTAGTCAGATGGATAGATATTTATTATAATTGATTGCATGCTTTGAGAGCAACCTCCAAGTGAATAATCTATCTCTCTGCTCATGCTTTGAGAGCAACCCGCAAGTGAATAATCTATCTCTCTGCTCATGCTTTGAGAGCAACCCGCAAGTGGATAATCTATCTCTCTGCTCAATGAGAAGCTCTGGCCCAGACTTAGTCCAATTCTGCCTCACCTTCAGCTGGTATTTCCTTATGTACTTTTTAAAGAATTAGGCCCATATTATTTAATAGTTTTCCTCCAATTGATTGTGTAATTCTGAAGGTTAATCATCTGGTTGAATGCAACACCTATATAGTCAAGAATAATCTACAACTAATGTTACACTGCCTTTGGAATCTCCACCATAGTAGGGGAACTCAAATTCTCTACATGCACTAGCTATTTTAGGTTAATTGAGCAGTTAAGTAGCTGATCACTGAGTTAGACTCTTGTCCCAATAGACAACTGACCTTCCATTGTGTTGGGTGATTAATGTGATCATGAGCCATTGGTGATAGGAAAGGTCATATTTGGTTGAGTCATAAATCCCTATAATTCTGTTATATATATTTAGAAGGTCCAGCATAGGCTCATCGGGAATATGGTGAATATACATATTTCATATTTTATATTTAGGAAATCAAACCTACAACAATCAACACTACAAAGGAAGGACTTCATTTAGCTTTGTTCAACCCTTTTCCCTTGATATCAAAAGGGGAGAGAAGATTGGAGTTTGGAAAAGAATGATTGCAAAGAATCTTACTATGTTTGAAGACTAGGTGTTTGCAGGTGTATTTGTAGGTGGTGTCCAAACGCCAAAGCGATTTCCATCAAGTCCAAAGGGGAAGATTGTTGGCATTATGACTAATGTGTTGTCCTTAATGGAAACCTAATTGATGAAGATGTACTTGATGTCAACATTTTGATAACATGATCTCATGTAGTTTAGTACACAATGCTACCAATGTTCTAAACAAAGAAATAACAGTTCAAAGACGTACAGATGATAAAGGTAAACTTTGAGAAAGTATACGTGGTTTCTGTGAAGGAGGGTTGCGTACATACACTGGTTGCATAAATGACAATAGCATATAGAAATTAGAATATGAATGAAAAGTTTAAAGTGAATTAAAATACCGATTCACCCCCCGTATCTTTCCCAACAATTGGTATCAGAAAAGGTCGCTCCAACAGAAGCTCAGCCTCTTGAGAGTGGATCAAGGACAATAGGAAAGAAGCAAAAGAATAAGGCAACTCAAAGGAAGAAGAAAAATCAAGAAAATTATGGAAGTGAAAGTGATATATTAGACGCAATAATAGATGTCAGCAAATATCAACTTTGGGACACCCCTCTTTCTATTGATCAAGAATGAAGAAGATAGTAACAATGAATTATCAGGTATTGGTTTTTATTCTAATTGTGGTCTATTTCCTTGGTTTTATAATTATGATGATAATGAAGATCATAGTGAATACTCTGAATTTTGTCTTATGGGTAAAAGTGAAAGTAATCATTTTGCAGAAAAAATATATTCAAGACTAATGACCCTAGAAGAAGAAATTAAAAGCCTTACATCTGAAAATGGATAACAACAAAAGTTACTTAAATAGTTTGATGTAAAGGAGAGTGCCTACAAATAATATATCATCACATTAAAAACCCAGATGAAACAAGGAAATAAAAATGGAGAAGGAATGAAAAAGCAGTATAAAGAAAAGGAAGATCAGTGTCAAAGATTGGAGGATGAACTTAGAAAGAAAAAATCTAAGCTATAGGAGGAAACAAAAATTGATGTAGTAATTAAAGAACTTTGAGAAAGAACCAATTATTGTGCAGGTCTAGAAGTAGAAATCATCTCTCTAAAATCTGATCTTGAAAAATCAAACAAGAGAAATGAAGAGATACTTCAAGTATTTGAAGAACAAGAGAATGAGCTGAAGGAAGATATTATCAAATTAAGGGAGCAAGTGGAAGAAGGAAGAAAGGTTGAAGAAGGAATGAGGAATCCATATCTAGAAAAGGAAGAAAAATAGCAAAGACTAGAGGTTGAGGTAAACATTCTAAAAATCAAACTAGAAGAAAAGGATAAACATTTGAGATTTGAAGATAGTACTAAGATTTTGGATAACATTCTTAGTATTCAAAGGTCTCCTTCCATTAAATCTAGTCTTGGTTTTCTTGAAACTATAAAAGGAGAATCTAAGTTCCTAGGCTCATGTAAGGAACTTGAAGGATAAAGAGATAATAAGTCAACCAGATCAACATCCAAGGAAAATGAATTTTCAAAGGAAATCATTTTTTCCCAATAATAGAAATATTAGTCAATTCTCTCCTCTGGCCAATGATGTTGAATCTTTCACATGTCATAACTATAGACACATTGCATTAAATTGCATAATCATATTTCAATCTCAAGTAAATCGCCACTTCACAAGAAGATCATTAGCACCCAAGTACTCAGGTTTATTGTTGCCTTAGTGGGGCCTGACCCAGGTTTAAAGGCGATTTAGATAAGCAAATCCCAGTAATACTAGCCCTTTCGGCGACATTCCATGGAGCATGGAATGAGGTCTCACCCGAAGTAGTATGGGAGGGTGCTAGAACCAAGTTTCCAGACCCTAGGGATCTCTGATGGGCTTTTGGAGGTCCACAATCTGACTTGTTGCTATACTCACTTGTGATCTCTTGGCATCCTATGGTGCAGCTTTTGCGTAGCCCTACTCGGGGCACAACCTGTATAATAGCCAAGATCCTTGATAATTAACTGATTACTTAACTTGTGTGTGTCAGATTTATGATTATTACATCATATTCATCAATCATAATAGTGCATGCAATACATAGACGAATACAACCATAAAGAGATAATGCACATCAAATACACAGAATATGAATCAACTTCTCTTTTATTAATCTTCAATCTTGCTTACAAACTCGACACTGCCCTATGCACTCAGTTGCAGGGGTCCGCGCACTCAACTGCAGACTCCACTAGGCCTTTGCACACTGAGCTGCAGAGCCTCTTCCTAATACTACAACCCAAGACAGTTAGATCTCTATTCCAAGCTAAAACCATTCCTTCGCTATTCATCTATTCATCCCTTCTTAACTAACTTTACAACTTAGAGCCTCGCTCTATTTATACAATCCCATGGTCCACGGACTGTGGGTAGGCTGACTGTACACTATTTTACAATACAACGCTGAGGGCGGACAACCCTATGACTCAATTGTACACTTTGTGCTCTGCGCTTGTAATTCATGAAGTTTTACAACAAATTTGACCAAAACATGGGCTTTGAGCCCCAAAAACCTGCTATGGGAGGATTCCTTACCCAACAGGCCCCCAACACAATCAGCGTGACTCATCCTGAGTCACTCTGCTAGTGCAGTGATCTTAGCACAGAGCCCCTCCAACTGGTCCTTCGCTTCTTGGAGATCCATGGCGCATTGATCTGCAGTCTCTTGGATCTACTCCATTCTTTCAAGTGAAGTCTCACTGTTGGGGGAAAATCCCTATCTTAAAGCATGCATCGCCTTCATTTGTGCGAGCTTTCCTTCAATTTTTGCAGTGATGAGAAAGGCCTTATCAATCCAAGGCTGGACACGTGCTTTAAGGATTGCCTTTTTCTGCTGTGCAACATCTACTTGTTCCTTCAATACCTTTGCCTATTATAGCTTCGCAAGCCGCTAGGTCAAGATAACTTTCGGCACCGTTCCATGCACACTGCCATACAAAACTTGAAGCTTCCACGCCTCCGTTTCCAAGCACTATATGTAGGGGTCCTCTTGTAATGAAGTGAGGATTGTTAAGGATTCCTCCAACATAGTAGTGCAGTTCTGTACTGCTTGTCCTATTTCTTCCAACCCTTTTTAATAGTGCCAACACACTATTCCTTAACTTCCACGGGTGCACAGGACTACGCCTTTAATCATAGCTTAGAAATCTAAAGGTTGAGGTCCAGCTGTACCCTCGTTGATTCCTCCTTTGTATCATGAAATCCAGTTGCCAATCAGTGGATCTGCTCCACTACTGGTAGATCTATCGAGATGACCAATTTTCAGATGTTTCGATAAGCATTATCTATTTCCTACTCCAGTCATTGAGTCTTTGCAACCAGTTCATCACGCTGTCGACTAAGCTATTCCATATTGATCTTTTGTTCGCTAAATACCTATAGCGTGTGGCCTTCTCTAGCACGGAGCTCGGCTGTGATCCCATCCTGTAACTGGTACATGTTTTCTCGTGGAATGGCAACCAAGTTTAAGCCTAGTCCCTTATTCCTTGCCACCACAGCTTGATCAACTTCATTCATTGCTGCTAACATGCCCTCAGGAAAAACAAAAGTGTTGGTCATTTAGGCGCTCAACATTTGTTTCGCCTCTGATGTACCTGCTACGACATACGGGGCCATCGTTCCTGTTTGTGGGGTCTTCACCTATAGTTCCTATAGCTGCGTGCTTAGCACCCACAACACAGTGTTATGCTCCATCATCACCTCTTGGAGCGCATCCTTAGTGACATCGTGAACCGTTTCGCCGATGTCAAAAATATCACCTTTTGTAAGTGTGTTTGGGTCAATAGATGTCTTCGACGCCTTAACCTTCTTCCTGGGGATCGGTTTCTTAGAGATGCATGGTCGTTTCAACTATTGCGAGGTGGTTTCTAGGTCTCCGCACTTTTCGACTAGTTCTATGTCCTCAGCGCCTGCCCTATGGATAGGTCATGGCTCTCCTCGACCGATTCTGTTGGCACGAATGTTGTTTCTACTATTTGTGTTGTTGCTGCTTCATTAGCTGGCTTCTACTATGTGGTTGCCTCTGCTGCTGCTTTTTCTTGGCACCTCTTTTCAACCAGCTGTGTGATGCACAACTTGGTGTCCTTCTTCCTTTGCTAAGTTGCGTCCCTTTCTATTCTTGCCAACTTTGGGGCACGCCACTCTAGATGCCATGTTTCCAATGCCCTGAAGATGGCTTCGTCAGTAGCAATGAATGGGAGCTTCGTCCATGCCTTTGCCAGATCCTTCCACACCCAGACATAAATGTTGTGCATGTCCGTTTTAAACTCTACAAAGTTCTACAAAGTAGTGTACACTATGGGAGACAACTATGGCCTTCTATTGATGCAGATCTGGATGCTCACCTCCATCAACAGCCAAAAAAATTTGGTGGCATGAATCCATTTTTCATCCTTAGTTGCCCAGAGCAGAGCATACTTTGCGACCTCAGGTATGTCCTGGTTGATATCTGAGAACTGGCTATCTTCCGGTAGTTCACTTGCTATCAAAAATATGGATAAGAGAAACCACACACAGTGGAAGGTCTTACCCTACTCTTGGGCCTCCTTATAACTTGTCAAAAGTTCTTCACAGCGGAACTTCGCCCAGTTGAACTGGACCCGCTCCATGCACTGTTCAGCCAGTGCAACCACAGGTGCTAGTAATTCATCGGCACGATAGTTCCTCATTAATTTTCTGGCCAGGATCTGGGTGGCTACATACACACCTTTGTCCTTAATACTCACAATTGCATAGCCTCGCTTCTTCTTTTCCAGCTTGTATTCAGTTTTCATGGCTTCTACGAGAGCCAAGTCACTACTTTTGTCTGCCATCATCACGGGGTACATTCCCTTACAGGGAAGTCGAGAAATTCAAAGAATAAGCTCCTTTGTGATGGGAATAGGCTCCTCTAGCCACAGATACCCATCGTGCACCAGACACAACAACTGCCTGATGATGAAAATGGTGATGGGCGCGCGGTGAAAGTGGGGTATCCATCGTAGATGAAGTAACTTGGCCTTCTCCACATCGCGCAACCATTTTCGTGTCTCTACCATGGTTACATGCTCCTATGAATTTTTCTTCATCAAGCTCTCTATCGCTAGGTATTGGAACTTCTTGCTTTCCACGAGGTCCCAATCTTCAAATTTCAGTGTAGGCACTTGGCCTAGGAGCGAACCTTCAAAAGTAATTTTGTTAGGGAGGAGTGGGGTCTGGAGTGCACTCTTCATGGCCTCCAAGTATTTGGATGCCCTAACTTTCCCTTTCCATAGAGGGATGTATGTGGGTAACTTCGTTGCGGAAGGAATTGGTGGGATGCCCTCCTCCACATTGTCTTACACCTCTATTTGATCAATTAGAGCCTATAAATCCTCCTCTTCGTCTGATTCAATGGTGATGGTCTTGATTGATATCTTGCCAAACCACGGGTTTCTTGGGGACACGCAAACTGGTCCCATAGTTTGTTTATCTTTCTTCGATCATGGCGTCCGTGGGGATTTTGGAACTTCTAGTGCATCCACCGCATCTCCGGGCTCCTTAGCAGTATCTTTCGCAAATTTTGTCCCTGGCTTAGTAGCAGTCATCGTGGTTGCACATGTTATATTTGGTTGGGTACTTAAAGATGGTAAGATTGCTCAGCGCTCAATATTCTGCAACTGCTCAAATCCCAAATAACCAAGTGTTGTCTCGTGGTTAGTACTTGGAGTTTTATAGCGTCTTTTGAATTTGAATTCGACCATTACCCCCAATTCTGAGTCATTAATCCATTCTTGGCAGCAAATCGTCCCAAATCTAGCCCATAATTCGTGTCTTAATTCTCTGACGCCCGCACCCTTTTGCCTTAATTTGGACATCTCGTCACGAATAGTGACATCAACGGTTACTTCCCAGTTGACCTATGTAGCAGTGCAGCCCCCCGTGCTTGGGCGCGAACCTTGTACCATGTTGATTTCGCATGCACCTCCCTCACCACAGAGTTCTAAAATAGACACTTTTAGAGTCCCACACTCTCTTTCAACTATCTGGAGCACTGAGACTGTGCTCCCTACAACTAGTTAGGTGGTTGCATCATCTGTGCGAGACTCCAATTTGCCTTCCAGTCTAGTCTGTGGACACTTCTTAATTTCCCTCGCAACTATCGGCGCAATGCGTTCTACCTTGTGTGGTGCTCTCCCCTTATTACTGTGTTTGGTAAGGTGTGGTCTCAGCCATGGTAGCAGAGTCATAAATTCTTGGCGACAAATGTCTAACACAGTGGTATGATCATCCGTATCTCACCTTGTCATCCTTGTTTTATGAATGAGACATGCTTGCGCGACCTCATTTTCTAGTCTTTTGATCTCAGCGCCCATCAACATGCTTTTCTTCCTCAATCATATCTGATCTTCTTCAAGTTCACGAAGCCTAAGGTTCCCTCTTTGAATGGCTTCCTGAATCATTTCATGGTCATTCTTGCGTAGTTGCGTGATTCCTTCATCCTGGTTTTCATGCACTGTAACAACTGCAGGTGCTATTACGTGTGGATCCCTTTTAGTATTCCCTTCAGAAATCTCAAGTTCCACTCCATTTCGCACCTTTGGAATCATTTCTGCACTTAGGTTTTTGCACATAGTCCTATAGGGCGACCGAACCCCTGGCAGACACAGGTCCTAGTTAGTTCGCCTTGCCTAGTAATCCTCGTTCAATACTCCATGCACCCTATGGAATGCTTTGTCATGGAGAATTGGTAATGCGCGTCACCTTTCCTACTTCTATGGTTTGTTCCGATTCTCTAGGCTATGGTTGGTGTGCGCTTATGTGGACTATACAACATATGTATGTACCCATCAGGAAAGGTAGGCACACACGTCATTCTGCTCCATTTGATCAGTTTTCATTCGAAGCTGGGGTTTTCCAAAACATAGGTGCATCATCCTTCTGCATTCGCACCAGTCTCCAAAAGTTCCTTGATGCGTACCCCACCATCGTGGGGGTGTTGTGCATAGTGCCCACTTCAACTCATTGAACCACTACTGTTTTGGTATTGCACTTTCGAATTTGGTCAAAAATTCATCCACTGCGGACAATCCATCATATGTCGGCACCTCCCTTGCCTCTATTGTTACACAACAGAGTGATCTAACTATCATATTGTAGTTAACCGTTGTTACTTCATGTAGACGATTCTACCATCGCTCTATCTCTTCGTCTGAATATGAAGTGCAGGAGCTTTCGCGCTCCCATGATATCCTTCCATCTACTTTTGGATTCACCCAATCCTCTGCTTGTGTAGTGATCTTGTAGATATAGTCGATATCATTATCACTATCATCGTCACGAACTGGTTCAGTGTATCATGCTCCTTCGGCTGGATCTAGTGGTACTACTACGCGTAGTGACTTTTTCTCAAAGATCATTTTGCACTTCTTCATATTTATGACTCTGTTCATATTGGTAGCCCAGTCTTTCCCTAGTAGCATGGGATATGAATTGTTGTCATCGACAATCTCTATCACTTCAAAATCTGCCTGCACACTTGCACCTTCAATATTGACTGTCACCACTTGCAATCTTCCCATGGGAAAAATCTTGTGTTGGTTCGCCATCTATAACCTAATAGGGGACCACTGTAATGCGGGTCTACCCATGAATTCCCATGTTTTCTTTGGTAGTACATTTGCATTGGAACCCAGGTCTAGGGTTACTTGATCCATTTCGTACTCACCTATTTGCGCAGTCAACCTCATCTCCCTTCCTGAGAACAATGCATGGTTCATAGTTTTTAGACCACAGGGGGTTCTCCTGACTCTGCGAACTTAGTGATAAGTTCCTGTAGTCCTTTGACTACCTTGTTATCATGCAACAGTTTCATGCATGTCTCCAGAAAGGTAGTGAGCATGGAAGGATCCATCCCTCGTTCTTGTTGATCCTTACTACCTGAAGTGGATGCCTCCATGAAGTTCTTCCTAGCTTGAATGAATGTCTCCTTCACGTGTTCTAAATCAAACTCGTGTTCCTTTGTAGGAGCCTTGCGAACCCATGCACTTTCTTTTGGCTACTTCCCTTTATAATCTCGTGTTGTCATACCACTCTTGAGCATCATGTTTACATTTGGGTCTTCTTCGCGCACTTCAAACCTCATCATTTGCAAAATTTTGGGTCAAAGGGGGCTAGAGTACCCCCTTTTCGTGCATCTTCGCTATCAACAGAGGGAAATCTTCTACCTCATGATCAAAATAACTATAGTACCAACACGATATCCTAGTCAGATTCATACAATCGTAGGCATAATGCCCTGGCCGTCTGCAATTGTAACAAATTATTTGTCTGTGACCCCTTCCTAGTCCCATTCCACCTCAACCTTGACTGCACCCCAGAAACCCAGCGTGCACCATCCCTGCAATTGGGTCAACGGTTTGTGTTTCGGCCTGCACCCTGTAGGTAGGAGTTTGATCCATCATTAGTTCATAGCTTCAGCAGGTGCGTTCGTCATGGCCTACCAACCTACATAAACTACAAAGCAACTGTTGGTACGTCTGAGTATACTTCTATAACAAATGACAATTATCTGTGGTATGTTTTCCTCATATCTAGTAGATTGCACACCATAATGCAGATGCCATGCTCGGCTCCACCTGTGCCTCCAGTCTTAGTGGCATTTTCCCTCCTTCTGCTAAGTAGTTCACAAACACTCGACACTGATCTTTGGAATGGCTCTGGCCTTTACATTTTATGCACCATACCTCCTCGTGCGCCTCTGGCGAGGTGCCCTATCCTGTTTCAAACTCTGCATTTCTAGACACAAATTCTGCAGCTACGCGTGGATCTGTTGGATTCCCAATCCAGGGTGTTATATAGGGGTCATGCAACCTCATTGCCATCTACAATTCTTCGGCCTGGGTGGAAAGCTTTTGCTATGATAGCATCATCCTTAAGTGTGGTGTAATTGAGGCCACAAACCATGCACGATGCTGTGCATCCGTTAACGTCATATTGGCTTCATAGATCATTTTCTTTAGCCTTTGGTCTAGATCCCAGTGGGTCTTGGTCGAGAGAATTGCGATCTCTTTAAACTGGATGATTGATTGCATCTCCGAATTTGGCCTGCTAAAATTTGTGTTTAACGCGGTCTGGATCTCTGCCATTCTTGCATTCAGGTGGTCATTATAATGCTTGAAATACCACGTTAATGCACGATCCTATAGTGTGCTCACCAGCATAGCCTTTTTAATATTATCATCCACAACGCGCTGTGCTTCACATAATACTCTTACCATGAACCAGAATTTGTCCCGATCTTCATTTCCTACTCCTTTGAACGCCGACAGTTTGAGCGCACTTGCCATACTGAATTGCCGAGATGGAAGAGGTGGAGTAGGTGGAGATGGGGTTAAGGGGGGTGATGTGGGTGGCCGTGTGGGTGGAGGTGGTAAACGTCGAATTCGATACCTTATCAAACTGACCGCACTTCTTGAAGAGACCTTCGCAAGCTCTTCCTCGCTCTCCCGCAAGGGTGAAATTGAGGGATTGTTTTCTAATTCTTCACTGCTTCCACTTCTATAGATCTTTCCACTCCGCATAGTCCCAAACATTAATTTATTCGCATAACCCGTTTTTCACACAATAACATATTAATCCAAGTGTTCAAATATTTAATGTACTTACCTCGCGATCCCTTAAGAAAATGTCGCTTTACCTCGATGTAGCTAACGGTCATGTCTATCGTGAACTCAGTGATAAATCTTCCTATTATCCGGTAGAGCCAGTGGTCCATAGCTTGCACTATCTTATCTTCTGAGGCTTCTAGTCTGTGCACTAGTTCCGAAGTCCACACTATTGGTTTGTTGAGCCTACACCTCCCTGGATGTCTGCTAACTTTGCAATCCACTAATACAACTCAGATGGAAAGGATGCAAAGAAAATTTCATGGATTTAAGTGTACAAGTAGCGATCTAATCACTGCTCCTTAGATACTCACAGATTTCTATTTTCCTATGCCAAGAATTCGTGAATATTCTTGTCCAACCACTCCTCAATTTATTTTTTTGTAGGGTTCCAGTGGCATGATATTAGACATCATTTCTGTAGATCTCGGTCCCGGCAATGGAACCATTTTTTGACCTAGTGGGGCCTGACCTAGGTTCAAAGTTGATTTAGCCAAGAAAATCCCAATAGTACTGGCCTTTTTGGCAACAGTCTGTGGAGCGTGGATTGAGGTCTCACCCGAAGTAGTATGGGAGGGTGCTAGAACCAGGTTTCCGCACCCTAGGGATGTCTGATGGGCTTCTGGAGGTTCGAGATCTGACTTGCCGCTATGCGCACTTGTGATCCCTTCCAACCTGTGGTGTGGCTTCTGCACAACCCTACTCAGGGCGCAACCCGTATAATACCTAAGATCCTTGTTAATGAACCGAATACTTAACTTGTGTGTTTAAGATTGATGGTTATTACAACATATTCATCAATCATAATAGTGCGCACAATACATAAATGAATACAACCATAAAGAGATAATGCACAACAAATAGATAGGAATATGAATGAATTTCTCTTTTATTAATCTTCAATCTTGTTTACAAACTCAACACTACCCTATGCACTCAGCTACAGGGGTTTGTGCATTCATCTACGGACTCTACTAGGCCTATGTGCACTCAGCTACAGAGCCTCTTCCTACTATTATAACCCAAAGAATTTAGGTCTCTACTCTAAGCTCGAACCATTCCTCTGCTATTCATCTATTCATCCCTTCTTGAGTAACTTTACAACTTAGAGCCTCACGCTATTTATACAATCCCATGGTCCACGAACCATGGATAGGCCGAATTTACACTATTTTACAATACAATGCTTAGGGCAAACAACCCTATGACTCAATTGTACACTTCATGCTCTGCGCCCATAATTCGCGGAGTTTTACAACATCTTTGACCAAAACTTGGGCTTTGAGCCCCAAAAGCCTGTTGTGGGGGGATTCCATGATCAAAATTTATTTAAGGGATATTTTTTGATTGCAACATATTTGGTAACAAAGCTATTGATTGCAATAGGAGGAATATGAAACAAAAATCTTATAATTCCTCTGCTCCCTTTTCTAGTCATACAAGATGTTATACTTATAACAAGTTTGGGCATGTAGCAAAATAATGCAGGAACAAGTCAATGGATATCCATAGACAACAAAGCAAGAAACCAGATAAGCATATTGTTGTGAAAAGGCTTGCAAAAGATGGATCTACTAGCTCTCCTCATAATAAGAAGAAAGAAGAAGAACATATAAGGTGTTGCCTTGCTCTTTGTTCATTTGTTGATGAATATGAATGGTATATATAGACAATGGACACTCCCATCACATGATTGGAGATAAGGAGAATTTTGAGTCTGCCAAGAAAAAAAAGATGGTAAGGTTATTTTGGAAATAGTGCTCCAACAAAAGTTCTGGGAAAAGGAATCAAAATTCATAAATATGCAAAAATAGCTGATGCATTATTAGTTCAAGGGATAAAATAAAATATTTTAAGTGTAAGTAAAATGGCTAACAAAGGATGTATAATTGTATTTACATCAACTACATACAAAGTTATAGACGAAGAAACTAGAAAGGTTATAGCAAGAGGATATTGTTAGAGTCCTATGGTGATAGGATTCATAATTTTGAATTGGCTAAGGTTAAGCCTTGTAATATTGTAGATACCTTTGCTTTCTGCAAATGTTTTCCACATTTAAAATTAAAAAATGTAAATAGGGTGTGTCCTAAAAGAAATATCAAAGGACAAAAAGAATAAGAAAAGATCAAAAATGAAAATATATGAACCCCAAAAACAAAAACAGATCATGAAAGTTTTACTGCTGTACTGTCTTAAATAATGGTTGTGTGCAGCTTGTCATACATACCACAACCCATGATAGTCAAACTACTTAATCTTGACTATTTCATTCTTTGAATTTTGTGTTTATAAACAGAGAATAAAATTTGACCAAATAGCTTAATCTTGACAGATCATTAGAAATGTAGAGAAAATAAAAGGAGCTCATTAGTTTAATCCGAGCCCTTAGAAGATATAAGGTTAGAATTAGCTAATTTACTTTTTAAAAGAAAAATGAATGATAAGGGTTTGCTAGCCTAAATGCACCCAAATAAGTGAAAAAAAATTGTTAGGGTAGGTAATGGGTAAGTAGAAGAAAGGTTGCTGAAGTATAAAGTTGATTGGACAAAAGCACATTTATCATGCTTAATTATATGTTTCAATGTGCATGAGTAATTAAGAAATAAAAAAAAATGGTTACAAGTTGATTTAATTAACTCCCCCTCATTCATTTCATCCCTTTACTTACTAATTTCCCCATCCACAAGTAAGTTCTAGTGCTAAAAATTCTTCAAGTCATAAAGGCTCAGAGCATTTCTCTAACTTTTGGTGGGGCCAAACCCTCGACTTAATGAGTTATGGACATCAAGTGTTAGAGTTTCCTTCATAAAAGTCATTTCCCTTCATTACCCTAATAAAACCCCTTTTCCTAAGGTTAAACTCCATTTGCCTATGAAAAGTAAACAACCCCAAGTTAAAATTCCATTTCATTCAAAATACCCACAAAACGATTTTATCCTAAGTATAAAGTGCATGTGAATAAAATGCACAAATATTACATTATGCTTAGTGGTATGTGTTGTCACTCCAGGAAACTCTCTTAGGTTGTAGCTCGAAGATGCCTGGTAACACATAAATCTTCAATAGATCGTTATCTGAACTATTGGAATGGACTGGGGTTTGGATCAGGTCAGATGATTGTTTCAACTCTGTTTCCACTGAAGACATTATTATAATTTTATTATCATAAAAAAACTACCAAAAACATGAAGATAAATAGAACAAATGGAGACAAGATGCAGGTTACTAGCTAGGCCCAAAACCTCTCCCAGAGAGGAAATCCCATAAGTGATTATTCTCTTCTTATAGAAACTTCAAATGACGAACTCTGAGTCCCTTTAGACCCAAGACTAAGACCTTTCCAAAACCAAGTTAACCTCCTTTAGATGAGATTTTCTTCCACAAAGTCAACACTAGTCAAACAACTCCAAATTTCAAATTTTAGCCTCTATTTTAGAATTCTGGTTTTTTCTTCAGGTTGGAAACTTTTCGGCCCTCCTACAATAGTTGCAAATTCAAACATATGAGAGAAAGAGGCTAATTGAAGCCTCCTCTCTTATTCGCTTGGCTTGATCTTCGTTCCTTAGATATTAGGCCTTAGAACTTGATCATTTAGTAACACTTTTTGACTTTTACAAGGAGAAATTCAATATGATCTTATGACTACAAAAGCCCTACCTGCAATTTGCACATGTGAGAGAATAGAGATATAAATAGGTTTCTAAACATCGTTTTTTCTTCCTTAGATCCTTCCTCTTCTTCACTTTTTTTCTTATCTTCTTTTGTGCTTCAACGATATTGATTCATAGTCTTCTTCAAAAGAGGCCGACTGCTCTTTATATATACACTTTCTTGGAGCTTGAATAGCCCTAAATAGGGCCAAAAATTTTCACAGTTAGGGTAACTTGATCTTAGAGGGGTAATTTGACACTTTTTAACAGACTATAAATTCTTTGACTAGTTAAAAAATGCCTAATGGGGTATATTACATATGATAATGACTCTTTTGACATCTAAACTCTATGACAAATCATTCACCTTCATAAAATGGGTACAAAGATTTGACACATTTTTGTTTTGTTAAGAGCGAAAGATGTCGAGTCTGTCGAGTCTACCAATATCTGATTCAAAATGAATTACGACTTTTATGTACAATTCATATTGATATATATTATGCCTATGCCTGTGACCCTTGTTCAGTGATGAAGGTGTTTCTTGAGCTGTAATCTTAAAGTTATGGGAGTGGAATAATTCTTGATTTTGAGGGAGAAACCTGACACAACTTTGAAAACTTTGTGTTGAAGAATGTTGTTCCTATAATTGTAGACATTGCAATATATCATGATCTTGGAATTGATATATATAGCACAAGAGAACATCTCTAGGATTTTATGATGGAAAAATCATCAGAATCATAGTTGAAGAAGAGATTTTGTTTTAATAATCACGAAGCATTTGTTAATTTAAATAATGATAACCTCTGTTACTTAAAGCGTTGGAAAAGTTTTGATCTATCAAAAGGTACCAACTCATGAATAGTATTTGGGCGTACACTTGGAGTGTGGTTTAGCTGCACACATGAGGGAATTCGTTGCATAACAAAGGAATGAATAATGTAGAGAAGTGAAGGCATGCAATTTGAAGAAGTGAAGGAATATGAAACGTTGGCATGGCAGATCATAAGAGAGAACTGTGGGTAAGGGAAACCTTAGATTTTGCCTCACTGGAAATCAATGTGACTTAAGTAAAGGAGAGGTGGCTTTTACCCTCTTCTATAGGGATTAATCAATTAGAAAATATTTAAGTGGAGAAAGTTATCAGTTTTAACATTCAGTGAGCCTCAAGACATTTTATGGGTAGTGGGTTAATATTTTAGACGCACACAGTTGTTTTTTTAAATGACAACATCAAAAATTTAGTGAGAAGTAGAGTTTTAATGTGATTTGAATTTTTGATATATTATAAATTAATGCTTTTAGAGGCTTGGTTGCTTTTAAAAAATTTAGTTTAAATTTAAAATGCATTTTTTTAATATATTGTTTTGTTAATTTAAATTAAGCATATATTAATTATTAAATTAACTTAATATATTTTTTAAAAATAGACATTTTTATTACATGAGGAGAAATTTAACAAAGGTTTCATTAACTTTAAAATTTTCAAATTTAATTATTTAGATAAGTGTGTATATTTTAAAATGGGTTTTAGGAATTTTAATTTAATTATCAATTATTATTAGATGGATGGTAGGGATGCAACATTCCCCACTAGAACCTATGGTAATGATTTTCCTCATTATCTCAAGATAAGATTTTGACATAGTGATATGATTTGAAAAAATGATTTAGCGAGGAATTGTGGTTCCAACAACATCTATGCATGGGCAAAAGTGTCAGAGTATTTCAAACCTCAATGCGTTTCTTCCCCTCGATCTTCCACCCTTTAGATTGTTATCTTTATTCTTCCCCTCGATCTTCCACCCTTTGGATTGTTATCTTTATTCTTCCCCTCGATCTTCCACCCTTTAGATTGTTATCTTTCCTTTGTTGCAACATTTTTGCAGTAACATCATAGGCATGTTCTATTCCTTGGGTGTATCTTTGCACCTTTAGGGGCAATTGCTAGTATAATAGCATAGGCAAATATCATGGTTTATCATACAGTGACATGGGGTTTAACGGTAAGTTTCACACACAAGATGGAAGTTCAAATCTCATTGAGTACCTGGCCTGTTGTGTCTTGGATAGAAGACCTGTTGTGTCTTGGATAGAAGAGTAGGCGATCCCCGAGCAAACGCCTCCCCTCTTGTTGAGGTATAAGTGTGCGGCTATTTGATCCTGGGCCTCTTAACCATGACATCTTTACTAGAAAACCGTTTTGATTGCTGAGAAAGAGATGGTTTCCTCCCCTCTTGTTGAGGCATAAGTGTGCGGCTATTTGATCTTGGGCTTGTTAACCATGACACCTTTGGCTTGTTAACCATGACACCTTTACTAAAAAACCGTTTTGATTGCTGAGAAAGGGATGGTTCTTTACAAAAAACTGTTTTGATTGTTGAGAAAGGGATGGTTCTTTACATGATGTGATTTTCGAAATGAGTGGAATGCTTCTATCTTGTTGAGGCATAAGTGTGCGGCTATTTGATCCTGGGCCTGTTAACCCTGACATCTTTACTAGAAAACCGTCTTGATTGCTGAGAAAGGGATGGTTCTTTACCTAATGTGATTCTCGAAATGAGTGGAATGCTTCTATTGACAATTCTGAATAGGATAATAGGATAGGCCGGAAAGATTACTCTGTTCACTTCTGGAAACCCAGTCCATCCCTAAATAACTGGGTGTAAAATTTTACGGTTGAGTAAATAGCAATTTAAAAAAAAAGAGTTACGAATCGGTTCAAAAACTTATTCTTGATTTCTGCTAATTTGGAATAAGGATGCACATATAGACTTAACCGCTACGGAGAACGGGGGGAAGGGAGGAACATTCATCGCGGTATCTAGTGAGGCCTCGTGGAAGTTGAAGTAACTACATTCATCTTCAGGGCATCGGTATCTGATGCCATAGCGGGGTTCCATGCAAATGTCACATTAATATTGGGCAGCGACCTGTTCAAGGAAGGAAGGGGCGCCATGTAAAAAGCGTGTAGTCACATTGTGCAACATACTGTTCTAGTTTTCTGTCAAATGCCCAATACAGGAGCGACGCGTTTCTGGTTTTCCAACTAAAGAAAGCTCAGATACAATGTGGCTTTAAATATTCTGGGTTGCCATTCACCACATGGCATGAGGACTTTTCAGCCCGTCCCCTCCCGCGGCTCAGATGTGAACGGCGGCCATAGGGATTGTGGAGAGCTTTGTTGAGGTATAAGTGTGCAGCTTGATCTTGGGTCTGTTAATCTTCGCTAGTTACCGATTATCTTAGATTAAAAAGATACAAATTATGGTTTATCAACGCTACAAACCCAAAATGCCAAAGCTCATTTAATATCATACCTTTTTTTATTAATTATTTTTTAATTAACCAATGAAAGAAAACTATTTTTGAGATAAAATTCAACCCTTGATCTACAATTAGTAATTACTAAGAGTATTCTAAAATATTTCATAAAAATTAACCCTTTATTATCCATCTAATAATTATTAGAAATTAAATTAAATTCTCTAACCCAAATAAAATCTAAGATTACTGTTCCATTAGAAAGGGAATATATATATATATATAGAGTGACGATTTTAAAATGATCTCGTACAATTTTTATTGAATAAAATTAAATTAAAAGAAAATCAGAAAAAGAAAAGTATTTTTGAAATAAAATTCAACCCTTGATCAACAATTAGTAATTACCAAGAGTATTCTAAAATATTTCATATGCTTTATTATCCATCTAATAATTATTAGAAATTAAATTAAAAATTCTCTAAAATATTTCATAAAAATTAACCCTTTATTATCCATCTAATAATTATTAGAAAATAAATTAAATTTTCTAACCCAAATAAAATCTAAGATTACCTTTCCATTAGAAAGGGAATATATATATATATATATAGACAATTTTAAAATGATCCCATACTTTTTTTTTATCAAACAAAATTAAATTAAAAGAAAATCAAAAAAGGAAAACTACTTTTGAAATAGAATATCAACCTTTGATCACAATTAGTAAATTACTGAGAGTATTCTAAAATATTTCATTAAAATTAACCCTTTATTATCCATCTAATAATTATTAGAAATTAACTTAAATTCTCTGTCCGTTGCATTTGAAAGGGAATGATATATATTATAATATTATATAAATCACGGTTTAAAAATGATCCCGTACCGTTTTTATCGAACAAAATTAAATTAAAAGAAAATCAGAAAAGCCTATTGCCGTTTAAGAAAAGTTCTCTCATTTGAATCGAAAAAAGCATATGAAAATCCAGAAAGTTCTATGACCGTTTGTATAGGCATTTTAACATTATACGAACTGGTGGTGTTTTTTTTCGTGACTGGTTGGTAGATTTAGGAAAGTAGGAACTATTTCATGGACAGTGTTCACATTTAATTTGTTTTCCTTAAAATATTTAATTCATGTGAAGGATTATTCTTAAATTAGATTTTAAAAAAAAGTAAATACAGATTTTTTAAGTTGGGTTTTTTGGTTGATGACTATTTGGTTCAGTTTTCTCTGATTTTTTCAGTTCTGCTTTATTTTTTGTGATTTGATATCTTCTCTTTTTCTAGCTTTCTTTTAATTTTTGGATTTGTTGTCATGTTTCTCCTTGGGTTTATGGATCTTTAGTTTTTTGGTTTGATTTATTGTCTTATTGGGTTGCCCTATCTGCTTGTCATTCCATGAGTTTTCACCTACAGTGATTTCAAATCCGCCATAGACAGTGATTTCACATCCGCCATTATCACCATATGCATAGCTATGTGCGTGGCTCTGCGAACATTAGTTGGAACTATTGGTAGAATTAGGGAAGAAAGAATTATTTTATGGAGTGTTCGCATTTAATTTGTTTTCCTTAAAATATTTAATTCATGTGAAGGATTATTCTTAAATTAGATTTAAAAAAGGAGTGTTCGCATTTAATTTGTTTTCCTTAAAATATTTAATTCATGTGAAGGATTATTCTTAAATTAGATTTAAAAAAAGTAAATGCAGATTTTTTAAATGTAAATTTCAAATAGTTTGAGTAGTAAATGTGTGAACTGTTAACCTAGATATTAAATTGTTGACAAGGCAAGGAAGATCGTTCCTAGCACGTTATCCTTGAATTCATTTCTCGCAGTTTTGATGTGTTATTTTGATGGGACCGAATCAACCATTATCTGCACTGGATTGGAGCGGATAAACAAATTGAAGCGAATTGCGGGCGCGGTTTATCGGCGGGTGTTTAGAGTCGAAGAAGGCGGCTTACAATGCGGACGCGGTTTATCGACCGGTGTTTAGTGTCGAAGAAGAAGACTTGGAACAACGTAGATGCAAATTCTGGTTTAAGTTGGTGTTTTTGTTCTTCCAGGTTTATTGGTGGATGATTATTTGACTTAGTTTTCTTGTATAGATTATTCCAGTTTTTTTTAGGAATAGGAGATGAAAAGAGTAGACCATTTTATTTTAAAATCAGACATATGTTATGGTGTACATATGGCCACAGATTTCAAATTGAAATGAAAAAAATAGACAATGCTTCGTTAAAAAAAACACTTCTATATAATTATATGAAATTCCTTTTCGTCCCTTCAAAACCATATAGAAAACAACTTCGAATTTTTGAATATATCGTAAACTAGAAAATTGTCATAAGTTTTCTAACAGATAATTGTAATAACAGTTTAACCTATTCTTCAAGGTGCCCAGGAAATACAGAAAATATACAATTAAATTATAGAAATATAAAACAATAAAAGAAATATCAAATCGATGCTACTTTCATATACAACCGACCAGCCAATTTCTAAAAGGAAGATGTCTATTTTTCATGAAAAATCAAACATTACCCCTGAGAAATCCAAAATGAATTTCGATGAAGAAAATAACATTTTTATATTAACAAAAATAAAGTTTTTTCATAACCTGATGCAAGAAACTTTGGTGGAAATTAGATTAAGAAAAATATAGACGAAACCTCCCCCACTAAATAATTAGACTACATCCCCACTAAACATCTATCTGATCTCTACACTGCCTACGTACATCAACCTAATATATGTATTCCGTTCGGCACATTATATTCTTCTTCGGAGCCTGCAGTTAGCCCTTGCACCGAATTCAGATTGTTATGGCTTCCTGAAGCAATGGGTCCCGGGATTGTAGCCGGAAAATGCTCTAATCTAGCATATTCCAAAACTGGTTGCTCGGAGTGAACGCCAAATTCTCCCGTGATTGTAGCCGGAAAATGACCTAATCTAGCAGATTCCAAAACTGCTTCTTCGGGTTGAACGCTGGATCTGCAAAGGGGACAAGTGGAATGCGAAAAAAACCACATGTCAATACACTCTACATGAAAACGATGCTTGCAATTGGGCAGAAGCCGACCTTTCTCATTCTCCTCGAACTCGCACAGACAAACTGAACATTCGACCGGATCTCTCAAATTGTGCGATCTATACACAAACATAGGTAGAATCTCTAATACTGCAGGATCCAACCCCACGTTCGGCAGCTTCTCTGGTTCTTCTACCGTAAAAGAAAACCGACTACGCCCAGAAGGTGATCTCCATCGCCTCCCTCTGATAAATCTGGACTGTACCCAAATCCATCTAACATAAGCGCGCAGCAGAAGGAGGAGCAAAACCAGAAGAACACATATTAAGACCAATATCGTGATGTCATCATATTCGGTCTCGCCATCATCGTGGTGATTAGAACCACTGCCCCACCCCATTTTCTACATCAGACTGAAGCCACTGAAATTGACTTTCAAATGGGGCCGATCTCGATCCTGAAAATACTTAATTTGGCCTGCGCTCCCAAAAAACGCACACGGTCTTTCTGTGGTTCGAGCGTTCGACTTCTCTAAATGGGTCGCGCCCCCGATGCCTGTTATGACCCGGAAATGAAGAGGAGAAGGCGTCGGTGTTATTTTTCCTGAAATTGTAAATAAAAATATGTAGAAATTATATTTATAGAGTTTAGGCTGCCGTAATCCATAATAACGTTATAAAAATTTATTTCAGAAATAATTAGATAATAACATAATCACATGAAGGATAATTTTACTAACGCATTTTAAATGATAAAAATTTTAATTATGGCAATTTATTTATTATTCCGATTTATTTTAAAAATATTAAAAATTAAAATTTCCAAAATAAATATTTGATGATGGAACAGGTCAAGAAGAGGATCAGTTTGGTGTCACTTTTTCTCAAATCCAAAAAAAAGAAGATACGTAAAAAAATGTATTTAATTCTGGAAATTTATTTTAAAGTTTTGGCTCATGTTAAAATTATTAAAAAATTAGAAGAAAAGTCCGTGTTATTTTTTCTTTAGAATTTTGGTTTATTTTAAATATAAAAGCCTTAAAATATCAATAAGAAATATTACCAGATATAGAATAAATTATTATGAGATATAGAACAGTAAAATGAGAAAAAATTTTAATTAAAAAAAATTAATAATTGGTTATTTAAATTATTAAAAATAAATTTCAAAAAATATTCAGATAGAACAGTCACGAAGAGGAAAAGTTGTGCATTTTTCTCCATTATAAAAAAAAAAAATTAAAAATGAATTAATCTGGAATATTAAAAGTTTGCTTTATGTAAAATTAAAAATGATTAGAGAGGAGTCCGGTGTAATTAGATGAAAGTAAAGGGAAAAATGTAATTAAATGTTTAATGTTTGTTCATTATTTTTTTTAATGTAAAATTTGAATATGAAAATTAATTTTAACTGATATTAATAAAGTAAAATCTAAAAAATTATTAAAAGTAATATTTTTTATTAATCTAAATTATTTTTTTGTAATGGAAATATAGAAAAATGTAGTTAAATATTTTTTTTAAATCTAAATTTTATTTATTTATTTTGTAATTGGAAATTGGTGAAATTGAAAAATAATATTTGAATAAAATAGTAAATTGAAGAAAAAACGTAATATTTAGAAATGACTTAACAACAAACTTACCGCCTAGCGTCTATCCAAATCCCTCCGGACAATTTATTTAAAAATTTATTTTAAACCATAAAAATTAACTATTTCACTGGTCAAAAAAATCCCGAAATTAAGAAAATGTAAACGAATGACATTTCTTAACGGGTAATGTGCTGCGTTTAAACGTTTGGTTTTAAGAGACAAAAATTTACTTCGAGTTACATGGCCGGTCCTGACGTGCTGTCTCCACTTTGACTTGACTCCACAGGGTCCTCCTGACGTGGAATCCAAACGTGTCGTAGGCAGATGAGGCAAGAGAACACAAATCATGTAAAGCCAACTGGCAAATATTGATTTTATCGAAAATATTTGTTTGTCAACTTTATTCGTAAAATCTAAACGTTTCATTAATTGGATTTCTTTAAAATCGCAATTCAATCTGGTTATAAAAGTTTTTGGGATTATAATTTTTTTGTCGTCTAGTTTCTTTTGGTTTTTAATAAAAAATTTATTAAAGTTTTGTGTGTGTTTTTTTTTTTAAATTGGGTAAGAATTTGTTTGAATTATAAATTATAAGGGTAATTTCTATAATTATAATCTTTAAAAATAAACAAGTTATTATGCATTGAAAATAAATAAATAAAGAAAATATAGTTAACTAAAATTATTCGTCAAAAATTCCGAACAAATTCCAAAATAAAATAAAAAACAAATATTTTATTAATAATTAATTATTATAAAATTATTTTATATATAATAAATCTAATAGCTACAATATAATATATTGTTAACTATCAATATTAAATTCATTAAATGGAATTATTAATCCTAAATAGCCTTGTTACAAATCATGAACTAATTCATACCACATCAAAAAAACTATAACTTCATTCAAAAAATATATTTCATAAATATTTTAATTTTATTTAATTTTATAACATTTTTTAAATTAAATCTAAAAGAAAAAATGTATGGGGAAGATGTAGTAGTGGTGTAAATGCTTCTACACATTTACATGTTGGCTCAATTAAAAAATAATATCTAGCCAAGTGAGATGTTGTAGTGTAGATAAATGAGTGTGAAAATTTAAATGTTGGCATAGATCCATCTTAACTTTGGATGTTAAAAGGGATCTATGCTAGTTTAATTTCCTCCTTTAAATAGGTTGTTTCATATTCCATATGAATACCATGGGTCAATACCATTTCAGTTGGTGAGACATGTCAACGAGGATTGAACTTGATCACGAGTGGGAACATTTAAATGTTGGTATACTGGTTTAATTTCCTCCTTTAAATAGGTTGTATCATATTCCATATGAATACCGTGGGTCAATACCATTTGGGTTGGTGAGACATATCAAGGCGGATTGGAGAGAGCCTCTACAGAAAATAAAAAGTTTAAAGTAATAAAAACAATAGAATTCAATTTGTTATATTGTAATTTTACATTTATTAATAAATTACTAATATTTTTTAGGTAAAAGAAAATATTAATATACATATAATATGTAGAAATATGGTGATCGAATTCCAACTCCTCCAAAAATTTTAATCTAAATCAAGAGACACAATCCTACTCTACTGATTTGTGAAATTTAATTCACAATTTAGAACAACAATAACACACATGCAATAAGAAATAACATACATGAATATCCCTCAAGCATGCTTGCATTAATCACATGAATAGATATGTAATATAATTGTTTGCATGCTTTGAGAACAACATGCAAGTGAATAATCTATCTCTTTGTTCATGGAGAAGCTCTGACCGAAACTTAGTCAAATCTTGCCTCAGCTTAAGCCCCTATTTCCTTCCGTAATTCTTGACTAATTAGGCCCCTATTTTTTAAGAATTTGCCTCCAATTCATTGTCTAATTCCCAAGGTTGATCTTCTAGTTGCATGCAACACCTATACACTCAAGAATAATCTACAACTGATGTTACATTGCCTTGGAATCTCCACCACGGCAGGGGTACTCGAGTTCTCTACATCCATTAACAATTTTAGATTAATTGAGTAGTTAAGTAGATGATCACTGAGATAAACTATTGTCCCAATACACAATTGACCTTCCACTGTGTTGGGTGATTGATGTCATCATGAGTCATTGGTGATAGGAAAGGTCATAATTGGTTGAGTCATAAAGCCTTGTACTTTTGTTGTATATATTTACAAGGTCTAGCAAAGGCTAATGGGGAACATGGTGAATATGCAGATTTCATATTTTATTTTTAGCAAATCAGACCTACAACAATTAGCACTACAAAGGAAGGACTTCATTCAGCTTGGTTCAACCCTTTTCTCTTGATGTCAAAGCGGAAAAGAAACTTGGAGTTTGGAAGAGAATTATTGCAGAGAAGCTTAATGTATTTGATGACTTAGTGTTTGCAGGTGTATTTACAGGTGGTTTCCAAACACCAAAGAAGTTGTCATGAAGTCAAAAGGGGGATATTGTAAGCATTATGACTAATGTGTTGTCCTTGATAGCAACTTGATTGATGAAGATGTACTTGATGTCAATATTGTGATAGCATGATCATGTAGTTTAGTACAGATGCTACAAATGTTATAAATAGAGAAATGATAGTTCAAAGACATACAGATGATAAAAGTGAACTTTGAGAAAGTATACGTAGTTTCTGTGAAGGAGAGTCACGTACATACACTTGTTGTATAAATGATAGTAGCATATAGAAATCAGAATATTATGAAAAGGTTAAAGTGAATTAAATGTTAGAAATATTACAGAGCGAGGAACACATAGAATATTGCATAAAATATAAACACAGAAAATGCATAAAACCAGAGAGACACAGATATACGTGGTTCACCCAGTTTGGGCTATGTCCACCTCGAACAGCCATTCCTTCCTTTCTATTATCCAACAAAAATGAAGAGACACAACCTATAGTAGATCCACTGTAATATCCTCTATTTTCTTTCACACTCTCACCTCTCTGTTTCTCGCTTGGAGAATATACATCATATTACATAGCCTCAATACAATGCCCTCATACAAAGAGAGGGGTTTCCTTCTAGGGAAAAAAACCCTAAACTAAACATAAGTTCTACCGTCAGATGATCCACCTAATGAACGACCTGGATTGACTAGAAATTACTATAATTTTACAAGGAAATTTTACATCTGCTTTTAGCTTCATGGGTGCTACCCCAAAACCCCCGTCAGGGGACTGGCCCCCGAACCGCCTAGCCTGGGGGGATCGGCCCCCCCAAAGCCCTACGGGGGGGAAAAGTCCCCCCAACACTGCCCCGCATGGAGGGGTGTACAAACTTCCTGGGGTATGCATCCGGCTAAAACAAAGACCTCTAAATAATCATGCTCCACACCCAACATTAAGAATACTAATTCACCCTGCCCCCAAGTAGTTTTCCCAACAATTGGTATCAGAGCAGGTCGCTCCAACAGAACCTTAGTCGCTTGAGAGTGGATCAGGGAGAATAGAAAAGAAGCAAAAGAAGAAGACAATTCAAGAAAATTATGGCAGTGAAAGTAATATATCAGATGCAATAATAGACGTGAGAAAATATTCAACTTTGGGAGCACCCCTCTTTCTATTGATCAAGAATGAAGAATATAGTAACAATGAATTATCAGGTATTGGGTTGTATTCTAATTATGGTCCATTTCCCCTTATTTTATGTCTATAATGATAATGAAGATGATAGTGAATCAACTAAATTTTCTCTTATGGGTAAAAGTGAAAGTAATCATTTTGTAGAAAAATTAAATTCAAAACTAATGACCCTAGAAGCAGAAATTAAAATCCTTACAGATGAAAATAGATAGCAACAAAAGGTACTTCAATGATTTGATGTAAAGGAGAGTGCCTGCAAATAAGATATTGTCACATTAAAAATCAAAATGAAAAAAGGAAATAAAACTAGAGAAGGAATGAAGAAGTATAAAGAAAAAGAAGAGTAGTGTCAAAGACTGGGGGATGAACTCAGAAAGAAAAACACTAAGCTACAGGAGGCAATGAAAATTGATGTAGTAATTAAAGAACTTAGAGAAAGAACCAATTATTGTGCAGGACTAGAAGTAGAAATCATCTCTGTCAAATATGATCTTGAAAATTCAAACAAGCAGAATGAAGAGATACTTGAAGTATTTGAAGAAAAAGAGAATGAAGATGAACCACACTCATTGGTTCAAAATGCATCGACCAAAATATTCAATGTGATTTCTTCCAAAAAATTATATATAAATTATCATATGGGTCACAGAAGCTTGAATTTGAATAACAAGAGAATGAGTTGAAGGAATATATTATCAAATTAAGGGAGAGTGGAAGAAGGAAGAAAGGTTGAAGAAGGAATGAAGAATCAATATCTAGAAAAGGAAGAAATATACCAAAGGCTAGAGGTTGAGGTAAAAGTTGTAAAAGTCAAACTAGAAGAAAAGGATAAACATTTTATATTTCAAGATAGTACTAAGATTCTAGATAACATTGTTAGTAGTCAAAGGTCTCCTTCCATTAAATCTGGTCTTGGTTTTCTTGAAACTATAAAAGAAGAATCTAGTTCATATGCTCATGCAAGGACCTTGAAGGATAAATAGATAATAAGTCAACCAGATCAAAATCCAAGGAAAATGAGTTTGCAATGGAAATAATTTTCTCACAATAATAGAAATACTAATCAATTCTCTCCTCTAACCAATGATGTTGAATGTTTTACATGTCATAGTCATAGACACATTGCAGCAAATTGTAGAATCAGATTTTGATCTCAAGAAAATAGCCACTTCACAAGAAGATCAACAGCTCTGAGATACTTAGGTTTATTTAAGGGATATTTCTTTGCTTGCAACATATTTGGTAAGAAAGTCATTGATTACAATTGGAGGAATATGAAACAGAAATATTATAATTCCTTGTTCCCTTTTTTGGTCATATAAGATGTTATACTTCTAACAAGTCTGGGCATGTAGAAAAAGAATGTAGGAACAAGTCAATGGATCTCCACATACAACAAGGCAAGAAACTAGATAAGAATATTGTTATCAAAAGCCCTATGAAAGATGGATCTACCAGCACTCCTCATAATAAGCAGAAAGAAGAAGAACATATAAGGTGTGGGCTTGTTCTTTGTTCATTTGAAGATGTAGATGAATGGTATATAGACAATGGATGCTCCCATCACATGATTGGGGATAAGGAAAAGTTTGAGTCTCTCAAGAAAAACAAATATGGTAAAGTTATTCTTGGAAATAGTGCTCCAAAAAAAGCTCTGGAAAAAGGTAGAATCAAACTTCATAAATATGCAAAAGCAGTTGATGCATTATTAGTTCAAGGGCTAAAAGAAAATGTTTTAAGTGTAGGTAAAATGGAAGACAAAGGATGTATAATTGTATTTACATCAACTACATGCAATGTTATAGACAAAGAAATTGGAAAGGTTATAGTAAGATGATACATAAATCCAGACAAATTATATGTACTAAAAAATAAGGATTCATGCATAAACAAGAGGTATACTTCCTCTTCTTCATATTTGTAGTAAAAGAAGATGGTCCGCACTACAATCTATTTTTTTTTAAACAGTGACTACATAAGTGAATGTGAGGTACATAGCCTCATGGAGAAACAACCGATGATTATGAGGTACACAGGATCAGTGGCATATGATCTCACAAGGAGGTATGCATGTATATCTTGATTCCTTGTGTTTTGTTGATATTCATTTGGTGATTCTTATACTACTAACATTGCATTGATAAAGTAACCGTGGACAAGAACATGTATCACATGTTCAGAGGGAGTTGTAGTTACGAAAAATCAACAATTTATTTTATATACATGGATCTTATGAAGGACAGTCGTGCGTATACATGAGCTTCAATATAGACATCCATGTATGCCTCTTAGTAATGAAAAAGGAATGCCACAGATTTAGGGGAAGCTTCTTATATGATTCCATCAATTATTATTGGATTTCTAGTTCTAGAATTGATTTGTTACAACTTTTTGATGATGCTCATATGTTGCTTAGAATGATGTTGATTCATGATGCTTCATGAGTTGTTACAAAATTTTATTATTGGTGTGATTATTTGATGGATTTGTTAATTTATGAAATGGATATAATATCATATTTGATGATGAAGATTTGGCATAGGTTCATGGGTAGCATCTGCTATGCTTCTAATAGTGCATTGACTGGCATTACGATTTCTTAAGCATTCCTTGTTGCATGTTGGTGTATCATGAATATATGTCATTGTTGATGTATGGTTGTTATTCTCATTTCTTTTGAAGATACATATGTTAAAGTTATGGAATGATGACTTCCACTTGGTGAAATTAGTTAATATTGCTTAATATTGATAAGAATGATATATATTTATGTTCATTGAAGATGTTCGTTTACGATATTGTTGATCAATTTTATTCTTTGTGATGGTGTATCTACTCTTGGTTTTGAAATATGATGTTGGTGCATGAAAGGAATATGTATATGTTTCTTATGGTGTTTATTTACAAGAGTTTGATATGTCATTGGTACTTGAGGATTGTGGACCCTCGTATATGAGGAGAGAGCATGCTGACCTTGAACTGAGGTCAAAGAGATGAGTTGTTAACAAATATTTATTGCACTATCTTATGCTTGCTTGATGATGCTTGGAAGTACTACACATTTGGTCACATGTTGATGAAACTAGAAAGATTAATGGTACATTGACTTATCTTTAATATTGAGTATGTTCATATTGTTGTCTGTGTTTCTTCTATCAAATGACTATATTGCAGATGCATAGTTGATGCATGATGGTTGTTGATGAATACCATGGTGGTTTCTACATCATTATTGAGGTTCATGTTTTGGGTTATAAGTGGCATATATGTCTCTTCATGTAAAGGTCGTGAAAAATACCCATGTTGTAATCATTGTAAAATTCAGTCATGTATGGGCTATAAGGATCAAATCATATATGTAATCCCGTTATTTTGGGAAATTGATGTAATGTTGGGTAAAATATGTAACCCCACTATGTTGGGTGATTGATGTAATCATGAGCCATTGGTGACAGGAAAGGTCATAATTGGTTGAGTCAAAATCCTTAGAATTTTATTGTATATCTTTAGAAGGCCCAACATAGGCTCAGGGGGATCATGGTAAATATGCAGATTTCATGTTTTATATTCAGTAGATTAGACCTACAATAATCAACACTACAAAGGAAACACTTCATTCAACTTAGTTCAACCCTTTTCCCTTAATTTCAAAGGGGGAGAGAAGCTTTGTGTTTGGAAAAGAGTGCTTGAAGAGAAGCTTAGTGTGTTTGAAGCCTTGGTGTTTGCAAGTGTATTTGTAGGTTGTGTCCAAACACCAAAGTGGTTTCCATCAAGTCTAAAGGGGAAGATTGTCGGCACTATGACTAATGTTGTCCTTGATGGAAACCTGATTGATGAAGATGTACTTGATGTCAACATTTTGATAGCATGATCTAATGTAGTTTAGTAGAAATGTTAAATATGTTATAAACAGAGAAATCATAGTTCAGAGATAGATGGATGATAAAGGTGAAGTTTGGGAAATTATACGTGGTTTCTATGAAGGAGGCTTGTGTACATATGCAGGTATTATAAGAAAAATTCGCGTATATAATCCAAACCATGGAAATCTGGATACCATGGGTCATTACCGTGGTATTTTTCCAAGGTAATTAGAGCAAAAACAATTATTTTATTATGTCAAAGAATACTAATGACATTACTAAGGAATTTACCAAAGTTATTGGCTAAGGCTAAAAGCTATATAAAGTGATGGAGATTAAGGTGTTATGAGTGAAAGTAATGGATTATTTATGAATGATTTGATCTGAAACAGGTGTGCACTAGGGAGAATGATATGACTTAGATTTGATAAATCTGAAATAAACACATATTACATGATTTTTTTATGCATGTAGATAACAATGATATATCTATTATGATGGTATGAATCTGCATATAATGATGTGTGAATGTAACGTTATGAATGTCGGGATTTGGGTTTGATAGATGTTGTGTTATGTAGAAAAGGTATGATTCAGTGATTTCAGATATGTACATTTGTTTCCCTTTGAATGGTGTTATAAATACACGGATATGGTTTTGTATAGTTGCATATAAATTCTGCAAAATTTATTCTATATGTTGAGATTTGTATGCGGGTGTTATGCATGGTAGTCATGTACATGCACTGATATGCTTTATGGATGTCACATATCTATTCTAGGGATTATAGTTTGGCTTGAAGATGACATTTGATCAGTTCTGATATGATTTCTTCTACCTTTCAACGATGTATCTATGTTAATGATCTGTGTCTAACAGTGTTGATTGGGTTGAATGATGCTTGCTATATTGATCAGTGATGATGGTGCATTATAATTGGTCTTTCAGTAAGTAAGTATTGTTGTATTTGTTGTGATTTAGTATTCAGTTGATAGTGACTGACCCAGTGATTCAGTTTGAAAGAGATTTAAATATTTAGTGCTTTGAGATCTGTACGAAGGTCTTCTATGAAGGAAGCCTGTATATATGCGGGGCCTACTAAGAATAGTAGCATATATTTTCTGATGTATATCCGAACAGAGTTTGTTTTCAAAACATGTTGATGGTGTTGGAACCACCAACATTCATGGGATCTCCCTGATATGAAGTCCCAACGAGACCTCACACCGTTTAGAGTAGGAGTCCCAACAGTAAGTGATAGTGTAATTCCTTGACTGTGATAGTGCACAGAGGAAAGTAGGATAACTTTGGGTGAGAGAAAGTGTGTGAGCCTATGGATATTTAAGTGCATGCATTAAGGTTCTAACACATGGAGGGGAAAAGGAAGTTTGGCCTTAGAAGCCTGTAATAGTGCATAGCTTGAAAGGAACATGCAAGCGAAATGACATCACAAGGTAAAATGTAGAATAGTCCACAAATTACAGTGACTAGTTAATCCAACAACACGCATACAACAAGATTTGTACAAACGCATACAAAGTAGTTCATAAGAATATGTGTAAGTTAAATAATATACATTGCTAATGCAACAAGAATTGTCCCACTACATTAAAAACATATACATGAAGGCGTGGTGGCTCTAATATTACTATTATTATAAGTGAAGGTTCCATCCATACATATACCATTAATGACCACTAGCCCTAATAGTGAAACATTACAGTGAAGAACACCTATGTCTCCAAAGAAGTACACTCACTCTATGATATGGAGAAGCTAAGGCTCTTCGCAATACTCCAAGCTTTCTCTAAGCCTAAGCCTAGCCAAAATCTTGGCTCCCAGAAGTTTGTTCTATGAGTTATGAGGTTATATTAATAACAAAGGGTGGGGTGACCCTTGACATTCCCCTTTGTGAATTTTTGACTTCCCTCATGACTCTTCAACTTCTTCACTAAATAACACATTACATTTCATGATGACTTTTCATATTCCAATATTGACACTTGGAATTTCACTTACAACATATTTACAAATAATATTACATTTTCAACATGTACCCATATAAGACAACATAGGCTAGAGACAACCTAAAAAGACACAACATGATGATTATAGACTTCGGGGAAAGTCCAGCTCAACAACATCCATTTGGTGCTTCTTGGTCACATATTAGTGCCAAGCTTCGTATTATATGATGGTGTCCCCAAATTATTTGATGGTGTCTTTCTGAAAGCAAACTCTTTAATCTTTCGTGGAATCTAGGTATATGGTCTTGGAACCTGTATCCAACTCATTCTGAAGCATGAGAAGCATGGTCCTAAACCATGACAAGACCACCAATGTACTTTTTCACATTGTGTGAGCTCAGCTCCAAGTCTTCTCTGGTGTCTTCTCGTCTTTGCTACTCCAAGTACTCATTGATCTCAAGCCAAACTTGGTTCTTGGGTTTAGCATCGATGAGGGAACCAATTGATGGGAACCTATGTTTTGTCACCATGAAATACAAAATATTGTACAATCGCACATATGAGGCATGTATGATGCCGATGAATGAGGTGATCTGCTCGTAGTTTTTTATCAAAATTCAGACCTTCTCTTTCTACAACTCTACCTGCGGCTTCATCTTCTTCTCTAAGTTAAGCAGGGCCCCTTCGTACCACATTTTCCACTCTTATACATGGGAAATGGAAGCATATATGTTCTTGAGAGTTTTAACAAACTATTTGCTCCATTGTTGTAAGCCATGCACACAGACAAGTACTTTATGCACGATGAAAAATCCATCATAAAGATTTTGCATGGTATCACCAAGTGTTGATACTTAAGAAAGTATCATTGTCTTCATCTCCCCCAATGCAAAAACTACATTTTGTGCTATTTCTCAGAGTTTTTTTGCCTCTTTCCTAATACCCTAAAAGTTTCTTTCCATTTTCTCATTCTCAGCCATCAAGTACTTGACATTTGAACTTGTTTCTCTTGCATAGGCCAAGTTGGCTTTGATAACGGTGACTGGATGTTTCCTGGTGTCTGCCACTGTCACGCTTTCCCTTATGTATGCAAGTGATGCTTGATCATCTGGAAAGTTCTTCCTCCGCACATTTACAATATTATTTTGCAACAAGACAAATGATAGATTGTACACATCCATGATCGGATCACCATCAAGGAGAAAAAAAATCTCCTTGCTCGCTTAGGGTTGGTTCTGACAATAAAGGTGGTGGAGACTGAGGGATGATTTGTGCTGCTCTCGGAATCAGGTCAATGTCTTCATTTTGTGTCTACTATTCCAACACCATGTCTATCACTTCAATAAATTTCTCAATCTCCTGAGCAAGCTCATGATCCTACATCTGTTCACCCTCTTCCTCAGTTGCTGGTTGTTCTGGCCCATCAACCTATATCAACTTTATTTTCTTTGTGATCACGCCTTGCCTTTTTTATTCTTCCTACTTCTTCTTCTTTTCTCTTTCTATCCTTTTCAACTCATGTTCTTTCTTCAACCTCTTCTCCATCTCCTACATCTTCATTTCTGCTTCCTGCAACCTCTTCTTTTCTCTCTTCCTTAGCTCTGCTCTCTTCATCCATTGCTCCCTCTTTTCTTTCACTATTAAAGGTGCCTTCTCAAGGATAGGATCTACCTTAATTTGCATTTTTTTCTCCGTCTATTCTGTCAGCAACTTCCTGTTTCCCTGATCTTGCACTGGATTTTTACCTTATGCTACTGCATCTAGACTTGATTCCATGTTAGTATTGACTCCTTTTCTATGACTAGTGCACTGTCTACATATATTGGCAAATTAACTGGTGCTTGCTCAACTACGTCCTTGGAACTGCTTTCAGTGATTTCTATTGAAGTAGCTATCTTTGGTTCCATGGTAAAAATAAATGTTAGGGAGAAGTGTTTCATGAGTGTGGTACCTGTGGGACAGAAAGGACACACATGGCAATCAAACATTAGCTCTTGCAAATTTAACTTCACAGCATGATCAAGCAGCAATCAAGGCATATGATGGGAGGGATTATGCAATTTTCATTGGTATGAGGGACTGACTGACTGTGGGAACTGTGCACGCATAGTCCTAGCACTAAATTTGGAAGCTTGATGACTAGAACTGTGCAATGCACAACTCAGTCTGGGCCAAGGACACAAGAGGTTGCAAATTATGTAGTCTAAATGTCCAAGCTAGGAGGTTGGCTCCCGGAAAGGCACAATAACCAGTTGGAGCCAACCTAGGCTAGGATTTGCACAATTATAGAATCCAAGGCAAAGGCCTTGACCTCCCAGATTACGCAGTGCAAGCAGTGAAGTGTGAGATCTGAGAAAGGGGACCCAGATCTTCCCAAGGGAACTATGAAAGACAAGCAGGTATGAAAGATGCTGTGATGCTAAGTGAATATCTAAATAAGTTTTGATGCATGTATGTGAAACAAGTGCAACAAGGAAAAGAAAGCATGTGAAGAGAGTCGCCACAACGACGAAGGTTGGTGCAAAAACAGGAAAACTCATGTGACACTTGGGAAAGGAAATCTAAAACTTGAAACAACACTTATAAAAGCTAGAACAAGTTAAAACACCTATAGTCATGCAAAGAAACAAGTGAAATAACACTCTTAATGGCTAAACAACAAAAAGCGACAAAAGATCCCCCAAAAGATGAGAAAAGAAAAACTCACCTGACAAAGCGACAACAATGCTCTGAAGGTTGCTTTATCTCCTTGGGAATGTTATATCCTGATGATAGAATGTAAAAATGGGACCTAGAGGCATCCATTACATAGAATCAAGAAAATTGGAATTGATGATGCACATACTTGAGATAATGGACAAAAGTGACACATGGCAAAAACTTCTAAAGATAACAATGTGCCTCCTTCAGGAAAATAATAATAGAGCCCTATCTTTTAGGGATTCCTTTTGTTTTTTTCTTTCTTTTTTCTTTTTCTGGAAAACTGCCATGCATTTCCTGGAAATATTGCGCAATTCTGGGAAGGTCTCGACAACTCTCTAGCTCAAGCACTGTGTAGTTTCTGAGCACAGTGGGGTCTACACAATTTCTGGGCTTCGTGGCTTTCGATTACCTCTCATGTCTACACAATTTCCCTGGTCAAGGATGGTTTCCATTTAGTATTGTGAATTTTTTGAGCTCAAAGCTCACTGGAAGTTAGGACTACACAATTCCCAAGAACAAGGCCAACTTCCCTCAAGAATTGTGCAGTTCTCTAAGAAAAGCCCAAAATTGTGAAGGGACCAAGTCAGGAGTTTGCCTTATGAGTTAGAAAATGAAATATGTGTTCAAACACAAACCAAGATGAAAACAATAAGGCTTAATCGAAGCATAAGTACATGGATCAGTAAAGGATGAGCTGTTGTGATTTAGAAGGAAGGCTCCAAAATCGAAGCATAGAAAAAATTTTGGAGGGTGGTTGTAGCTACTACAACATTGGAGACACACTGGTAGAACTCCAACTCTCTGTATGGACCTTGTCGCGTGCAGGGTGAGTCTAACTCTTTTGGAAGTATTGTTCAACTCTTCGATTATCATAGCTTCATCACTTAGCTTGAGTTAAAGATGTAGCCCCTACCATTCTTTTTATCGGCAACTCACATACCAATCCAAGTCAAACTGAGTTGTTTCAATTTTAGATGAGGGGTATATAAATGCATAAGTAAAATGGACTACCAGAGTTTTAGTTTCATCTCTGGTGTTGCTTCACTGCCAATAGGCCTAGACAGTACCCTAGCAGAGTCACTTTAGGAGCACAAGCATTGCTCCACTGCCAGCGAGCCTAGATAGTACCTCGATGAAGTTACATGCTTCACCTCTCTATGTAGGAAGCCATTCTCTTATTTCACAATGCATTGTTAACATGTTTTTTTGCCAATAGTGATACCACCCACAAACAAGTCAAGTTTACCTTATTATTATAGTTTAAAGTTATGTTTTTTATGTAGATT